>CAJINU010000020.1:0-270240 GCA_905178165.1 Amoebophrya sp. A25 | reverse complement strand
AACCTGACCCGACTAACCTGACCCGACTAACCTGACCCGACTAACCTGACCCGACCAACCTGACCCGACCAACCTGACCCGACCAACCTGGCCCGACCAACCTGACCCGACCAACCTGACCCGACTAACCTGACCCGACTAACCTGACCCGACTAACCTGACCCGACTAACCTGACCCGACTAACCTGACCCGACTAGCCTGACCCGACTAGCCTGGCCCGACTAGCCTGACCCGACTGAACTGACCCGACGAAACTGACCCGACGAAGCTGACCCGACGAAGCTGACCCGACTAAACTGACCCGACGGGCCCGGCTGTGGCCTGACTAATCTGGCCCGACGAAACTGACCGGACTGCACTAACCTCACTGGCCCGACCTGGCTTTGCACTAACCTGACCAAACAAAACCGACCAGGCGATACTAGCCTAACGAAGCTGGCCCAACTTTACCAGCCAACCGAACTAAAGTGACCTGCCTAGGCTAACCCATCTAAGCCGACCGAGCTAAGCAGACCCACCTAAACTGACCTGGCGAAAGTAGCTCAACTAGACTGGCCTAGCTTAATTAACTGAACTGAACTAACCCAACTAAGCTACGCTCACCGAACTAGCTAACCAACCCGACCCTCCTCGGCTAACCTAGCTAAACCAGCCGGACTACACTCACCTCGCGAGGGCTAGACTGACCCAACTGAGCTAACCCGACTAAACGAGCCCAACGAAAGGCACCCAACTAAGCCGGCCCAACTAAACTGACGCAACTAAGCCAACCGGGCCCGCAGGGTAGTAGTATTACTCTCAGAGGGGAATCTGCGAACGCGGTAGCGCTCAGAACATACGGAAGAACCCGTCGACCCTTATCTTGTCGAAGTTGCGGCTGCGTTAAGCTGGATAGGTCGCATGTCCTGGGAACACAACGCCCAAGAAGGCAAGCCAAACACGATCGACCTAAGGCGGCACATTTTCGACCCAGAGCATTACAGCGACGACCATATTAAGGACGAACACGCTGTTGAGTGAGTCATATGTCATATGGTAAGAGTTTTTTCACCTAGGTAGAAGTAGACTAGAATTAGCCATGTTGATGGAAAACTATTATTTCTCTTGAGTCAAGATGAAAGACGATCGACAGGACGTCGCAATCTTGTAGTTCTGAGATTCAATCACTCGTTTCTGATACTCCACATTAAATATCGACAATACTTCCTCATCTAAGACCGAAGAAAAATTAAAAGAGGTCTCGACCTCGAGACGCCTGATGAGGTTACTGCAGACGATGCAGTAGGACAGGGACAAAGCAGAGGAGGTCAACGAAAGAAGGGCAAGACGATGGAATCCTTGCGCAAAGCCTTCAGCTGCCTAAAACTGCGAGGTGCGCTAGGACATCGCAGAGGCAGATCGCAAGGAGGACAAGATGCGCGATCTGTACAACTTCGAGAACGAAGGCGAGGCGATACAGAAGCACTGCTCCTTGGACGTAGAAAACATTCAAGCACGCCGGAGGATGAATAATACTGTGCCAAGAAGGGGTGCCACGGTGAAAAGAACAAGAAGAGCATGCAGCAGGACAAGCACCACGAGCACACAAGAGCCAGCAAAATTAGTAGCGTCTTTTCTTAGAACTACCACGACAGACGCAGAGCATCTAATGAAATCGATGATTTTAAGAGCTAGAAGAAATCGGTGAAAACTCATTTTTGTCGTGCTATCCCAGTCCCTTTCTCGTTCTCGATCTGAGATGATAGAACCTTTCGATAATTTTGAAAACTCACAAGTCTAGAATTTGAAGAATCTTCATCTGTACCTCCGTGAAAATAATTTCAAAAACAAGTCTTCTGGCGTTTCTAGTGCTTACAAATGAACGATCACGCAGTGAACAATTATTCATGTTAGGTTATTTCTGTGAATAGTTTGGAGGGTTTTCAACTAACATGAAAATTCTCTGAGTGCCATTGAAAAAGAAGTCCGAGCATTATGGATTGCAGAATTTGCAAAATAAGGAAAAAATGCAGAGAGGCGATTATAACCCCATAACTGAGTGTGAATGTGGTTGCGTCATTCCTGAAAAAAAATCAACAGTTTTCAGCAACGTAAGATTTCTTCATAATGGTTTTTCTAGGAGCAATTGAAAAATTGTATTTGCTGGTCACCTGCGAACAAAGGAACAAGAGAAATCCCAACGTGTTCGTCGGAGAAGAATTTTACTCGCTTCGAAAATGATCTTTTGAGACGAAAATAATCAGGATGTGAAGATAAACCACAAAAGACCACTTCTACCTCGACTTCTTATTCTACTCCGCGTACTACGCCGAAGGAAAGGCCATATTTCGTTTACACCCTTCTTGACAGGCACCATGGTGGTCGTGAGGTAGGTTGTTGGTCAGAGAATGAATTGCTACATGTACTACTAAGTGTATCATGCACTGCATAGACACTGGATTAAGTAAGTAGTTAACGATTTGCTAAATCAATACCTCTTCGATTCATACCGACACACATGGAACAAGCACTTCTTGCACCTCATCTGGAAGCTTCTGCTCCTAACGGATTGTAATACCACATGGAACAAGTTTCTTGCAATCCACCATCACCGTTCACGTCGTCGGTGGAGCCAGCGACCAAGGTTAAGGGTTGGAACTTGACATATCATCTAAGCGCACCGCTATGGCTTCTTCCAGTAGGAAAGCCATAGATATGCGAGCTAGAGATGCCAACTTTCAACCCCTAACAAGGAGCCCCCATCAGCTACAGGGACACCGTCAAAAATGGCGCATCCTTCTCCTGCAGGCAATCCTTTCGCCGATGATGCTCCCCCTGCGTCATCAGAAGAAGAAAGTAGAGGACTAGTAGAAGGGACAACAGCAAATGGGGAAGTAGTTGTTGGAGGTCTTGTAGGGAAAGAGGAGACCACAAAGGAGATTAAGACACAAGCGGCAGTAGAGCAAGCCAATGGAGGCACAATAGAGAAAGCCAAGAACGGAGGAGTTAATACTACAACTACTGCACCACCAGCAACATCAGCTACATCAGGAACAAGTAAGCAACCTGCTAAAACTACTAGCCAAGAAATAGACAAGACTAGTATCAATAAACCAGGAGCGATAACGTCGGGTGTTACTACTTCTACTGCCCCAGCTCCTGCTAGGACAAATGCTGCTAGTAGTACGAATTCGGCATCACAACAAGCGCAGATGGAGCAGATGATGCAAGGAATGATGATGATGCAGGCACAAATGATGCAAGCACAAATGATGTCACAGATTTATGAAGAGCGGATTCGAGGTTGCTTTCTATTGCTTTGGTTAAAGAGTTTATAAGAAGTATGACTCTACTACGATAGCGCCTTTTTGTTGAAAATCAATTCTTCAACCCCTCCCCTTCATGCCCTGGCTGGCGGCGCCAACAACCCGATGGCAGCTATGATGGGCGGAGCCAACAACCCGATGGCCGCAATGATGGGTGCTGCAGCTGGAGCAAGCAACCCAATGGCCAACCCCATGGCAGCTATGATGGGCGGCGCCAACAACCCGATGGCCGCAATGATGGGAGCAGGCACTGGCTCAACGGAACAACAGCAGTTGGAGCAAATGATGTTGATGATGCAGATGAGCATGATGGGACAACAGATGATGGGAGCAGCTGGAGGAGCACCAGGAGCGATGGGCGCTAGTAGCAGCAGCTCACCATTCTTCTTATGGTTACATTGTTTCTGATTTTTTTCTTGTTTTGACTTTGATGTTTGTTAGTGAATGAGGCATCTTTCTGTTTGTTCCTGAGTGAGGATCGATTCTAGTTCTTCTGTCCCTTTTGGTACACGGTTTATTCACGAAATTCTCTCTGTGTCTAAACTCTCCCACAGCGGCCACGGGCATTCCCCTAGTAACTGGCGGACATGCGCAATTAGTGCAGGGACCTAACGGCATGCTGCTCGGAGGCCAACCATTGACTTTACCTCAATATCGCGGCCTAGACCAGGCACGCCAGATCGTGCAGAGCGCGCCGAATCAGGCAGCGTTATCCACCCAAACCGAATTCCTAGAGCGCCTCAATACGCGAAACAGCAAGCGCTACTTGGGGAGAATGAAGTCGTTTAACACGGAAAGAGGGTTTGGCTTTGTGGCAGGAGAGGAATTGGATAAGGTACAGCTTTTACGAACAAGTTCAGCTTTCTTTTTCCTGGAATATTTGGTGAAAGTACTCCTGAATGTGAGCGGAATTTGTCCAATATACAATTCCGATTGCACTTGCATTCCTCCGATTGCACTTTCAGGTTTTCGGCCGCGACGTCTTCATCCACCGAACGGAAATGGAAAAGCTAATCTCCTTATATGGGCAGATGATTCCGGTCAATTCCTTGCTGTCGTTTTCTGTAGTGCTGAACAAAGTCGGACAACCTCAAGTTCGCGAGATGTTATTGGTCCTCGACGAAGACAAGGATAAGGAGATTCCGTTGCTTTTATGGCCTAGGTCTTCGTCCATAAGCCAGTTTAAATATCATGTGGTGAATATTTGTTAGCATTTTCTTATTCTATATAGATCTGAAGAAGATTTGATTGTGTGATGGTCCGAGTTAGTCAGGTGAATAATTCCGTGGCACTTAGGGTGTGCGTCCCTTAGGTGCCTCGCATCACGGGTGCTTGAGGCACTTACGGGACTCCTCCCTTACCTGTCTCGCGAGGCACTTAAGGGACTCCTCGGACTCCTCCCTTACCTGTCTCGCGAGGCACTTAAGGGACTCCTCCCTTACCTGCCTCGCGAGGCACTTAAGGGAGGCCGCGTCTCAGCAGTGCTTCAGGTGCTTAATGGATTCGTCCCTTTTGTGCCTCGCGAGGCACTTAAGGGGGCCTCAGCTCAGTACTCTTTGAGGCACTTACTTAAGCCCCGCTTCGCCTAAGCACTGAATTTTGCACCTAAAACCCGACTCGCTTAAGTAGTGAACATCGCACTTACTTCCCTCTTGGCTTCAATAGTGACTCTTGCACTTAGACGGTTCCTCGCTTAAGTAGTGACTTTTGCACTTACAGCCTGCGTGATTAGGGAGCACAAATATGATGATATCGATACTCAACAAGTACAGCCTCAACGACCTATCATCTTACTCCCCTTCTCTAATTCTCAACGTCAGTGGTGGATACCAAGGTCCGCCTTCGCAATTCCGGTCTTTTCACGGCGCACCACCAGGCTTTCAGGGGAACGCGGGACCGTCCGCAGCAGTCCCATTTCGGGAACGAAGTAGGAGTCGAGGACGCGGATAGAGGTGGGAGGAGAACATCATCCAACAAGCTTGTAGGAGTCGAGGACGCGGATAGAGGCGGGAGGAGAACATCATCCAACAAGCTTGTTTTGTTGTCGAAGCTGTCATTGACGTTTCATTCATCCGACTAGTATGACAGCGACATGAAGAGACTGGTGCATCCTACCCGAATGTAGGTTTCAAGCTGTACAACTATGGTTGCCCGAATATTATCAGCTTCTAGATGAAGTTGGCCCATGATACCTCCCGTACTTTGTTACTCCGTTCGGTAGAAGGAACGAAACATGAAACTACAACTTGTCCTCGCTAAAATTGCGAAAAAAACTTCATGTACTGGAAGAAGACTGAAACTCTTTTTTTGCAAATCAACTAGAATCGACGAATCATGAGGTTCAATGTTGCGTCTCTCCAAAATTGAAAAAAAAGCAAGAGAGAGCGAGACATAGAATCATATACCACTTACGAAAAGGTGGATCTAGAATCTGTGAAAGACGAGATTGAAAATTCTGTTCGCAGCGAAGCGTGTACAGGCAAATCTGTGTGAGGTGCATGACTTCAGTTTCTGTGATGCGGAGCGGTATTCGTTGTGTGCTTTAGCGCGATCATCACGCATCTCACATTGACAGCCTCTAAAACCTTTACCTTCGTTGAATTTTTTCCTCACCCAGCCAACGACCCAAATTTGTTTTCATGTCAACCTTGCGACCTCTAGTGATTTGGGATTTTATTCAATCATATAAATTTAATTCGGGAGAGTCTGCTGTCATCCATCATTCATATAAACTTCCAAGAAAACAAAATGCTCTCTCCAAAAAGAGGCAGTCACGACTACCATGCTCCGGTCCACTCGGAAGAGCGCTTACGCTTCGACGAGCGCATCACCCACATGGGCTGTAGTTTGAAATGGGAGCATCTATCCGGTACGGAGGATCATTTGGGCATTACTTCCCGCGGACGTGGGAAGGGATTCGGAGGGGCAGCGCATAAGAAGACGGCAAATGGAAATGGCAGAGGGTCAAAGAC
The DNA here is from genome assembly GCA_905178165.1 of Amoebophrya sp. A25. Classification (NCBI taxonomy): domain Eukaryota; class Dinophyceae; order Syndiniales; family Amoebophryaceae; genus Amoebophrya; species Amoebophrya sp. A25. Next base: position 263,962 of record CAJINU010000020.1, on the reverse strand, counting down.
TATGGCAGGAGGCTTTACTGATGTAGCAGGCCATAAAAGTGGAAGTCCTCAACTTGTTGGAGAAGAGCAGAGCGCGGCTGCGCCCTCTAAATCCGATGTCTTCTTAAGTTTATTCAACGATGATCCAGAAGAGGGACATAAAAATCATCAGGAAGGAGATACCTCTGACACCGATCCAGCCACACGTCTTACAGGTGCTCGTCTTACATTGTGCTCGTCTGGGAACAATACTTTGAACACTTCTCAAGTCCGCCTAAGACCAATTTTCCGTCAGCAGAATATCAAGCGTTTTCACGCAGGGAGACAACAGCCAATTGAAGCTGAGGTAGTGTTACCCTATGAGGCGGCGGATAGTGTTGTGAAGCGTGTGGAGAAGGGTTTGTTTGGTGGGGAGGAGGAGAAGACAGCCGACAATGCTGGTGATGGGGAGACTTTGGAACGTTATCTGCGCCAACCTTGGTCCCCCAAAGAAGTGATGTTTCGACCTGCTTTGGTATCGACGAAAAAAAAAGCGAAAAAGAAGATGAAACAGCACAAGCAGCAGAACGTTAATAAGGAGGTGAATTTTATTGCGGAACCTTCAGCACAAGTCCAACAGCTTTTGTCCTCTTCCTCCAGTGAAGAAGAACAGCCTTATCTTTTCATCACGGGCGTCCGTGAAGCGAACCTACTCGGCGAGAAGAAGCATTTCCCTTACAGGATTGACAAGATCAATGAGAGCAGGTTGAAGCACAATCAGCGTGTGATGTTTTCGAGGGAAAGAAGTCCGAGAAAACTGAATATCTTAGGCCCAACAAGACTGGGTGATCGGTATGGCAGTCCGCGCATGTCTGCCAAAGTTCAAGCCGAACCGGATGTACGACATATGCTGAGACTGGAGGAGAAACTAGACTTCGACAACACTTTCGGGGTGGGAAGGAAAAACGTGCCTGACGCTACTAGTAGTATTAAGGGTGGTACTAGAAAAACCACTTCAGTAGCTACTCCTGTGGGAGATGAAGAAGCAGGAGTTGAACAAGCCGTCGGACAGCAAGTTACGGGTGCAGATGACACACCAACTCTTGTGCAGAAAGACAATCTCAATCAAACTTCCGAGTTTCCTTCTTCCTCCTTTGTTCCACACCAGAAAAAGAAAACCACCAAGACATTGCGTCCGCTTTACCAAAGGTTACCCGTAAACTGTGGCGCATATGTGGAGCTCGCTGCCAGGAATGCGAATGGAGCTTCTAGAACGATGTATCGAGTCAGAAAAGATCCGCCTCCTACGATTTCTCGTTTAGAAGCAGAGTTCAGCATTGAAGAATACCTAGCGAAGCTAAAGCAAGACTGACTCAGATAGGAAACTGCTCCTATGCACGAGGATTCTCATTCTCATGTTATTAAGGTCAAAAAAAAGGCGGAGTGATTACGTAGTCTTTGCAGGATGAGACGTATCAAAGCATTGATGTATAGTAGAAATAGGACTACCAATTTTCTTTATGTTAGACAAAAGATGCGGAGATGTCTGAATTGGCTGAGACCCAAGAACTAGAACTGTTTTAAGATTCTCATCTGATGAAAATGTTTTAACTCTTATCTCCAAGAAGAGCATCTACAATTCTAACGTGTTGTACCTACTTGCCTTAGCACGAGAAGGTTCTTGTGTAGGTATCTTTTTCTCTAGTATCGGAGCACTACTTGCTCAAGTAAAAGAACACGAAACTGCAATGGACCACGAGGATTTATTTGAAAGAACTGAGAACGAGCGATGACGAGTTAGTTTGTTGAAGCTATAAACAGGAGTGTTCTTGATTTTTGAGCGTTAAACAAGAGACACAGGTGAAAGTTCGGGTTGAGCGTCGTACGTCTGGTTGCGAAGAGCATTTCTTTGTGAGGACGTTTTTTAAGGTTCTATACTTGTTTGAAGCAAGAGGAGGCTGAAAAGCTAGGTTGAGGTCTCTTACTGGTACTTATACACGTCAGGTAAGTTGGGTTGAGGACAGGATAAGTCCGACCATGTAAGTACTCAGTCTAAGTCTCACGTAAGTGAAAAAACCCATTTTCATTTGTTAATCATCGTCAGGCCAATTAGTTGCGTTGAAAACTCACCCTCCCCTTTGTGCTCCCCCATTCTCTTCCTGTGTGAAGATCGGACTCAAATTTGTTAGAGAATAGATCGTAGGAGCATTAACTACATAGTCTGAAGACGTGAGCCTGTTGCGCTACATTCTCGCGTCCTTGACATCAACAAACTTGATTTCTTGAACTGTTCGTTTTCTATCGTGTATGCATGCATAGCAGCGCCAGCTATTTCGTATCCTCTGTAAATTACGTTAAGTCGAAATAAGTTTCCTTTCTTGCATGCCAGTCGTCCACCATAGATTCATAGTCCTTCCTCGCGTTAAATGCTAGTGACTGGACTACAGCGACTACACAAACACATGCATATTTTCTTCCTCGATAAACGCAACATCGTCATTTTTATGAATGTAGAGCACGCTACTTACATTATAAGAAGAGATGGCATCGACACTTTCTTCGTCGCGCAGTATTGGCGCTGTCCCAGCAATGGGCTTAGGGTTAGAGCTTCCTCAGCTTCCTCCTTGGATTTTGGGCGACGCCAAGCAAGCAACGTCGATGCTCACGGTGAACGAAGATCTGACCTCGTGGATCAACTCTTTCGAGACCAAGAACCACATAGGTTGGTGGGTCTTTCATCTTGCGCTTCTCGCAGGAGCCTCACAGCCTAGTCCGGTCTGCATCATTTTGGCTTATTTGGTAGCAAGTTTAGATCCAAGGCACTGGCAGGAAGCGTTTGCGTATCTCAAATTGGAGTCGTTGCAAGGGCAGATAATACTTTTCGGGTTGTGGGTTCCTTTGATGGTTACCGTAACTTACTGGCTGAATGGCTGCTTCTTGCTCGCGTGGGATCTTTGGATGCCGAAGGTATTTTATATTCAACTTCTTGCTCGCGTGGGATCTTTGGATGCCGAAGGTATTTTATATTCAACTTCCAACTTTGTACTTGTACAAGTAAACATGATCATGTAAATACTTTGTAGGAACCTGGCCTTCGCGTGGAATGTTGTGTGCATCTGAATACCAGGGTATGCTCTGTTCGCACTCAAGACAGAAATTTGATTGTAAATTTGTGTTACCCCTTTCCACTTCTACTCCTATCTTTTTCCACTCCAAAAAACCTTCACACAGACGCTCGCCCCCTTGCGCATCCAAGCATCGAATAAGCTGAATCCTCCAAAAATTCGGAAGCTCTTCTGGAACATAGCCATTAATAGTTTTCTTGTGGTTCCATGCGTCGGCTTGTCGTATTACTGGTTGCAAACGCGAACAAAGCTTGGGCTTAGAGTGGAAGAGGAGCTCCCGTCATACATGGAGAGGGCTTTGCACACGGCGGCTGGCGTGTTCCTGTTCAACGAGCCGTTGTTTTTCTACGGACACTGGCTTTTCCACAGAAACAAGTGGCTATATAAACGTACTACAGGAGGTTCTTGTGTTCTAGAATAACGAAAAGTAACCGGAGATCCGCTTGAAAAACAACATTTAACAAGCATCAACAAGCTTGATCCGATCATAGAATATTCTAGCCAAGTCCTCAGGAGGATATTTCCTTATTTTACACAGGTATCCACAAGATTCACCACGAATTCACGGCACCCAACGCTTTCGCGGCCATCTACTGCCATCCGATCGAGTTAGTCGTTGCAGACTTCGTTCCTCTCGGCATTGGCTTTCTGGTCATGAACAGCCACGTTTATAGCTTCCTAACCTGGACGTTATTTGCAGTGCTAGGGACACAGACGCACCATTGCGGCTTCAAGTGGCCCTGGGGAACGTGGGATCACCAACCAGAGTTTCATGATTTGCACCACGAAAAATTTAACGGCAACTACGGGAACATAGGATTCTTAGACTGGCTGCATGGAACAACATTGCACTTACCGGCTGTAAAGACGATAAAGGAAGCAGAGCAGGATGCAGCTGAGGTTGCAAGTGAAAAAGTAGCTGGTGCTCATAGTGGAAGTGATAGGAGTAGTGCTGGAGAACAAGGAAAGCCAGACACAGCAGCAACGTCTTCGCTAGACAATAACACTTCTACAACAAGAACACAGCCTTCGGCAGTAAGCGTACCACTCCCAGTTGTAGAGAAAGACTATGACAGCAGTGGAGAGAGAAGAAGAGCGCGAGGTGGAAAGAGGAAAGGCGGCTCACGAGAGTCGGACACCACAGATGACGATGCTGGCAGCACAATTTCAACAAGTGGTGGGAGTGGCTGACATGTCGTTTGCTGACGTTTCTCTAACGACAAATGGTTGTGAAGCGTTTTTTTTTTTGACAGAACGTGTTAGTTGTACGAACTCGTATTTGCAGAATCCCTGTCATCTTTATGACTAATGAATTACACGTGATTCTGCTCTATGCTCTTTCCGACACTCAATTCGTTACAACAGTCCTAGTAAAGAAGCTCTTCCTGCTGCTTCTCAAGCGTAGTGATTCTTACATCTTTGTGATTTTATGGAGAATCTCTGTGCAGCTTCGTGATTTTATGATTATCACAGTCGTGATTCAGATTCACATGAAACTTCTATAAAAATCATGAAGAAGCTACGCGCATAAGACGATACAGAAGCTACCGCTCGCACCACGGGCTTCGTCAGAATAGAATGCAGACTGCACGCCAGTTACATTTGTTTTTTTTTTTTGTGTGAAGTGAATTCAACATCATCCTGAAGCTACTTAGAAGTACCGTCATCTGGGTATGTCGAGCATTTGGTCCGCACTGACTCGGAGTAACAACTTGTGTTTTATTGCAATGATCGGTGCCAATATTATACCAGCCAAGTCTGCTCAAAAATGTTTGAAATCATGTAGATCGGGATACTCATCATGATTTTTTTCCCCTCAACACTAAAGATAGGCGAGTAAGCTTCTCTGAGTAGAGTTGAACGAGTTTCAACATTACTCGAGTACACTTACTAAGTCAAGAAAGGGTCTGGTACAAAAGTAGAGCATACGCACAAGTAGTGCTTATATGTTTCAACATTTTCGTTTACTACGTGCACAATGGGTGGTGTGTTTACTTGCGTATTCTTTTTTTGAAATTACATACGCATAAAAAAAATGTACATGTTTTCCCTCTTGTTCTGTTTTGACATCGTGGCAATCCCTTTTGCCCACGCTGTTCGCCTTCGTGCTTCAGGAAGTGTTGGAGGCGACGTATCTGCTGGTGATGTGGGTGCTACTCCTGAAGTTAAGGCTTCCCCTAATCCATCTCTTCTACAGGGATCCCTCAAACATATGCGCCCCAATACTATCAAGGGAGATACTCACGCATATGCTTGAGGGATTTCCACAGGGGTGAATAGGGGAAAACTCTAAGGAAGACCCCAACACACTATCCCCTACTGCAGCTGCAGCACAAGGGGAGCACAAGGGAGCGCACGTAGCTGTCAATAGAGGGAGGCACTCTCCCACTTGGAGAAGACAAGGAAACGACACGACTGGTGCAACTACCGATTTTACTAGAAGCAGTGCTCCATCGACTGCGTTTCTCGACGAAGCAGAAGAACAAGTCCAACAAGACTTCGACTTCCCCGCATCGTTGTCTCCTTTCTCAAGCCGACAACTGGAGGCAATTGCTGCAGGAAACCCCTTAGGCGATGGTGTAGAGACTCTGCATGATCCTGCTTTCTCGCTTAGATTTTTTGAAGGCCGAATGGAGCAGTGGCTCCAACAAAGAGAAGACGAGGACCAGGAAAGAAAAGCTAGACGTAGAATGGGGCAGCGTGGCGTTTTCACAGCAAGTGGAGACGCAGGAAGAGCTTATGAGGATGTTTCGACAGCTGAAGCAGGAGAGAGTGCTGCTCCAACAACTGCAGGAACTAGTAGAAAGTATTCTCCTACCACGATTAGGAGTCCCATACCGTGGATCGTTTCTTCCGCCTTCTCTCCACAGGTTAGCATGTCCGATGAAGTTGTGGCATCTCTACGCGAAAAAGATCCAGAATTCCTGAGCTTCCTAGAATCAGAGGTTCGCTCCATTGAGGCAGAAATCGCGATGCACCTGGTGCGTCGCCTGCGGTCGCCTTCGATGATGACTAGCACTGATGGCGAGGAGAAGAGTGTAGAAAGCGATTGGGGAGGACTCGCGCTCAGTCGTGAAGTATCTCCATGGAGCGGCGGAGCATCTGGAGCTGCGTTACTGGGTAATGCAGACAATGGCACCGTTGGGCTACATTCACATCCTGCGTTACTAGGTAATGCAGACAATGGCGCCGTTGGGCTACATTCAACTCAAGCTATAACTAAACCAGATATTTTTAAAGGTTCGTCAGATACTGGTGCAGAAGTAGAAGCTGCACATCTAGTACAGGGTGGAATAGTAACGATAGAAGATGAAGCGTCTTCGACAACAAGAACGACTAGACCGGAAAATGAAGTTCTTCAAGCACGTGTTGAGGGGTCTACCATTCCAACTGAAGAGGCTACTCCTACGCTTACAGCAGCATTGTTCGAAAGTAACACTGTCACAACCAACGTCGAAGATTCGTCTTTTTATCAGTCGGATGGCGAAGATGATGCCGAAATAAGTGGTGGATCACATCAGCATGGGGGACACACAGACGAAGAGGATCCCCGAAGTCGTACCAGAGAGGCGATACAGCCCTTGCGGACTATTCGTGCGACCAGTATTAAGGCCAACATATAAGTTTTTCCATGTAAGTACTTAGGTGGTAGGTTGATTCTCTGCTGCAAATCTCATTCAATCCTATAGCTCTAACCCGCGAACTTCCGAAGAGTCCTTGGATGCTCGAGAGGAACGACTGTTTCAGGACCTTTTGACGAGACGTGTGATCGGCATCGCGCAATTGGCAGCACAGAATGTCGCTTGGCGACATGGTGATCGTGATCCGTTGTTTGCGCCTTGGGCCTACGATTTAGCAGACCACTACATTGAAGCAGCGATCTGGACGACTAGCGCAGAAGACCTGGATCTTCATGAAGATTTGGCATGAGGGAGGTGGTGGAGGTGAGAATGAGAAGTCCTTAGTAAACTTGGAAGAATTTCAACTTCATATCGTGTTTCCGTTCTTTTAAATCAACGGCATGTTTTTATTTTGCGAAACTCAAAGATGATCGTAGATGCTGGTCGAGCTTTGCCTCGAAGTCACACAGAAACTACCTTTTAATGAATCCAGCTTCTGCCTAGGTATTTTTGCTCACGAATGATCTGCTAGGTTTCCTATCATCTTTGCTATGATTAGATAGCGTTGTATGTTCGTGACGCGAACAAAAGGAAGGAGCGCATTCAATACCCCGCGGGCGCACGATCGGTCTGTCATCTGTCGGAAACGCGTAAGAACTTAGACCTCTTCTTGTACGGCTCAGAATAGGGATCCTTTGCTATCGGTTGACGACCTTTCGGTAAGCATCTCATAATCGAATTTCGTTGAGAACTGACTCTTGCTTCGTGGCCACGCACTTATCTAGCGCTGTGCGGATCGGTTGAGCTCATCGCACTCTGGTATGTTTGCGCTCCAGTTTCCCACTTCCCTTCTAAGAGCCACTGAAAAATGACTTTGTAATTTTCAACACACTTTTTTCACTCCTTTATTTAATACCTTGTAGTGAAGATTGACGGAGTAGTGATGGACGGCGCAATTATGAAAGCATGCGTACTCGGTGACAAGACCATATTTGTTGCAGCATCAGGTCCATCAGAGTATGTACTAAGCAGAGATGACAGCTACTTCCTTCTACCTCGACTGTTCGCATGAGGGCAACCCTGATGCGGCCTTAACGCCTGACTGCGTCTTGGCTAGACGCCAGTGGACCCGGCGTAGTCTTGAGAACACAAAACTTCCACCGGATGAGGCGTGCCCCCTCTTGCGCTATACGTACTTGTCCCAGGAGCGTCGTTGGTTCAAATGTTGTGGTCCAGTCGGGCATACTCTACCTTCCACGCGCAAACAGGTGATGAAGGTAAACCTTGCGACAGCTGTGTTTGGTGGCAGAACTGGCGAACTAGACGCTTTGAAGACGGAACTGAAGCACGCCAGAAAATCAACGACGTCTGGTCTAGTGACGGCCATGGTCTCGAGCAGTCGTATGTTGAAGATATTAGCTTCAAATATGAAAAAAGCTGCTAAAGGAGCCACTTCGCCACTGAGAATGCTCACTATGCTAGGAGCCGGAATGGGAGGCTTTTTCGAAAAAATCGTAAACCCTCTGAACAAATCTCCAGCAAGACATATGCACTATTTGGAAGAGCAGTTGCGACGTGCGAATCGGTTGACCTGTCAACCTGTGGCTTTAGTTCAGGGTGTCGGAGTGAAGAGGGGCAACGTGTATCTAGACTCTCCCAGTGAAGTTTGCTTTGAAACCGAACCGGCGGGAACGTGGACTGAGGTCCAAAGGGACGCAATCGTGGATCGAGGTATTGAAGAAGCAGGAAATCATAGTGGAGGAACCAGTGGAAATTTTGCTGGCGGAACGAGTGTGACGAATCAAAGCACTTCTTCAGTTTTTAGGATAAAGGCTAAAACGGAATGCATCCAGCTAGGGCCAAGGAGTGTGGCGAATGCAAGTAATGCGACGGAAATACATGATCAGTCTACACAGTTGCGGCATTTAGTGGGCAATTTCAACGCATTTGGGTATGGACCGAGAAAAAAGGCGATGGAAACGCTTTTTCTTTGATGAATGTGATGTCACCAGTGACTGTATCACCTCTTCACAGGGTCTTTTTATCCAGAAGAAAATTGCTCTCACCGCACGAGTCCTGACTGAGGGTGCCCGGCGAACTCTCTGTCTTGCTCAATAAGAAAAGTCGGTGTCTCCATTATGTGAGTAAGAGTTTTCGAGAGGTCTTGACCGGGTGTTTCTGCAAGAGAAAAGGGGTGATTTTGAACAGGAGACAGAAGAAAAAAAACTTGCATGTTTTGGCTTCGTCAAGCAAGAGCCCACCCTCCCTGCTCTCGCTGATCCGGTGCTTGAAGCGCAGGGCTGAGGCGGAAGCCACTCTAATCTAATCCAATCCATCTAGTTAAGGAAATAGCATCAAACTCATCTTCCATAAACCTTCCACTAGAGGACATCTTCATCTCCGGAACGAGAACAACAGAAACTACAAAAGGATGGCCCCCGCGGCACCCAAAAAGTCAGGCGCCCTGGCCAGTTTGGCCCCAGTGACGGCTGGCGCCGCCACTGTTGCCTTCGTCATGTATCCAGTGGATGTCTGTCGAGCGTTGGTCATGGCCAACCCTGGAGTTGGCGCAGGAGCCGCGATTTCTGGCTTTTTAAACACACACGGAGTTGCAGGATTTGCAAAACAGTTATGAGAATGAGTTCTTGTTCATAGGTTTATAGGGTTTAGTTTTAGAGGAAAGTTGTGAAAGAAATGAGTTCTTGTTCATTTGGTTTTGTTTTAGAGGATGAGGAAAATTGTGAAAGAATCCTCGAATGTTGTGTAAGTAGGGTTTTTCATCTTCAGGTCGAAGCAATCGTTTGTCCAAGTACACGAGCACCAACAACAAGTTCTTCATGAACACTTTTCAATCTTTCACGGAACCCCTCCTGCTCTCTCCTCTCCCACCCTCCGTCTAACTCTCGGCATGCTCGCAGAGCTTAGTAGGGGGACTTTTAGTCGATTAGTCAAATTCTGGATGCAACCGATCGCGCATGAAGCTGCATTTGGGATGAAACAGAAGGATGGAACGCCAATCACCAAGGGTCTCGCAGGCATGCTCGCGACAGTGCCAGAGGTTTTGACGATTTCACCTCTGGAGAATATCAAGCTTGCGGAACAGTTGGACAAGGACAAGAGATTCAATGGTATAATTAGGCGGTTCGAAATGTTAGTACAATGAGGGTGAAATCATCTAGCTCTGCAACTTGATGTGAATCAAGTGGACATACAAAATGAATGAGCAACTCCTGCTGTGGTCCGCTTTCTTAGAGTCAGAATCAATTTCCTCTCGTCTATGATCCTCTGCTCCCCTCACTCAAAATCAATTTGCCCTCCATTTCTTGATTTTTGCACAGGTATGGGCTCCGTCGCCTCCCACCTCTACAAGACGCGGGGTAGCGCAGGCCTGTACATAGGATATTCAGGCATGCAGATGCGCCAAGCTTTGTGGACAGGAGGTTTTTTTGCCAGTTGCGACGTCATCACAGGCGCAGCCCAAAGTGTCCTGGGCAAGGGAATCTTCAGCGATGTTGTCGGTACTACTTATTTAGATTGGAGGAGAAGGATTACTGTAAATATAATACATGAGTAGCTTTGGTGGACACACTTCCATGACGCCTCAAATTTTTGAAAAACAGGTGGTTTCGGTGCAGGCATGTTTGGCGTGGCCCTCAACTGTTGGACCGATGTGACCAGAACGATCATCCAGAAGGAAGCTATTGCTAACACCTTCGACCCAAAAGCACCCGTGATGACGTGGGCGAACAACCTGAATCCGGTCGAGTTTGTGGCGAAAGCGGGACAGATTGCATGTACTAATATGACGACACTGCTTGTTCTCTTACGTACTTACGACAAGGTAGTGGTTCTACAATGCTATCTGTTCGAACCCGTGGTACAACACGTTGTACTTGAACCATCAACATTTAATAAGATTTCTGATCTCATCTTTCCCAACAACAAAGAAACCAAATGCATAAGTAATCTTTTGTCACATCACCCAATCTTCACAGCCGAGCGTGGCTTTATGAGCGGATTGTATGCTGGTGTGCACGTCAAAGCACTCCATCTCGGAGGTTCTGGAGCGCTGTTAGCAGTTTTGATGCCACGATTCAAAACATGGTTTGGGGTGGAAAGCTCTTAAGTGAGTCGTGGTGCCACGTGGATACTATGTCATGCATACAACATCATATTATGCCAGAAGCACTACTACCAACAAGAAATGTATATGTCTCACGAAAATGAAGTCTTAACACTCGTCGATTTAGTCAGGTGGAGAACGATAATTAGCTCAACAGGGAACAAGAGGTAACTAAGTAACAAACTATCAGGGTAAGAAAAACGCAAGTATAGCCTATTTATCAACAAGCGAAAGTGCGAGAAACTAGTACAAGTTTGGAAATATTCCATGCATATTTTAGACATCTTCCATCACTGTTCGCATGGCCATCACCATCGCAATTCATGCCTTGAACAACATACAGTCCAAGTTAGAAAGTTTTCCCACCGTCTACTACTGTGGGTATCTTGAACATGATCCATAGAAAGACGTAGAACCAACAAAGCACTCTTCCTCTTTTTTTTTGCAATTGAACATGAAATGAAATTAAACAAACATCACTCAGCGCTAACCGATAAGTGATCGAGTTTCGACGTGATGTAGGTACCTACAATGTTATTGCATTAGAATTTTACTTTTTGTTTTTTAACGTGTATACGCTTTTTCTTCAACTTTATGCAGCGCAACTCTTCTTGTACTTCTTTCAACCTGTGGGGAAGACGCAAAAGATGTAGGACGTAGCACTAGTCGTCTTGCGTTGGCGACCATGTTGACCGTGAGTGAGGGCACTAAGTGATCCACACTTTTCCGGTAATCACCAGACGAGATCAAAAGATCTGTTCATAGTCGGAGCTTTCAAACGCAGTACTGAGGCTATGATGATTTCTTAAGTTCCCTTCCTTCTTGCTCAGCGTCCTCCTCTTGCACGAATATGAAATCGAGGACAGCTCTGGAGATCTTCTTACGCATACTTATTATACCAGCGATCGATGGAAAAAGTAGCCAGTGTGGTCGGTGCACAATTGCTGTAGTTGGCTCCCAGGTGCGAGGTTCTTCTTCAGCGTTATTAAAGGACAGTAGGGTGCCAGGTCCCTTGAAGCATCAAATAAAGGGCCTAAAGGGTGTCGGTGGACAATGTATTAGACAAAGACACGGAAAAAGAGAAAGCCAGAAAAGCTGCGGGTGAACTCATAGTACTACAGGATAAAAATACAGAAGCAGGAGAACTCAACATCTGCAACTGCATCTGAGTCTGGAGTCTCATGATGTTTCTCTCCTGACTAAGAAGCATGATGAAGATGAAGAAAGTAAGAAGAAGGAACATTCTGCTGATCCGGCGCTCAAAGCGCAGGGCTGAAGCAGGAACCCATCTAAATCTAAATCTAAAAGGGTACGTTGTTGCTTCTCAAGGTAGATGCAATATATGGCTGCAAGGGATGATGCGGCCGCGTGGTCCCTCTGCCGACTTTCATACGGTCGATTGCTTCTTGGGTCCGCACAATGCGGACTCCGGAATCCACCTCTTTGCCGAAATATTGCGCAGGAGTCTTCCTCATCACGGTGTCCGCGTCACTGTCGTAGTGTCACTTGTGGGACTTTCTCCTCGCTCAACGTCTGCGTAGAAGGGGGGGGAGGTCCCCGCGGAAAAGAAGCCACAAATGGAAGCACAACTGAGGCTGAAGATCAGAAAGGAGGTGGAGGCGATAATGTTGAAAATTATTAGTATGATGAAGCGGGAATAAACGATGCTAAGTTCAAAACTGGTCAGAAGTCAATGAAGTGCTTGACGTGATGGGGCGACTGGATAAGCTCGAAGGACCATCTGCAACCTCTTCTGCCTTGTCAAGTAGAGAGAATTTTGACGGAGTTCCCTCATCACGGGGTGAAGTTAAAACTTGGAGAAGAGGAGTCTATTAAGACGCGAGCTACGCCGTTTCAGCTAGATGCGATGGGCTTGATCCTTTGTTCCTACCGTACTAGAGGCTTCTGCTGCTGGTTTTTGTTCCGCTTTTCCTGCAGGCAAAAGATAGTAACTTCTTTAAGAATGATAAGCGAACAGGCCAACGCCTAAACCACTAAGCCAACTGCGCAGTTTGCTTAGTGGTTTAGGCGTTGGCCTGTTCACTTATCAATCAGACTGCCGGGGTGGGTTCGGCCGCCTTTCTCGCGATCTCTGTCGCTAGGAGCGCGCTCAATCAGACGCCTCCCACCCTTTGGCCTCGATGCGTATTTTGGACTCTGTCACTTTTTTTTGATATTACCGGGGCTCGAACCCTAGGTAGCTTGATTGGTAAGTGAACAGGCCAACGCCTAAACCACTAAGCCAACTGCGCAGTTTGCTTAGTGGTTTGGGCGTTGGCCTGTTCACTTATCAAAGACGTCGCCGCGCTGTCGTGCCAATATGCCTGATGTGGAAATGCGTTGTTGAGGCTTTGGCCAATCCAACTGGGCTGACAGGAATTTCATTACTCCCGAGAAATTTTTGAAAAGTCCTAGGTAAATCTCATTAAAGGGAAATCTTAGTCAGGTTGCCGAGTAGATTTACATCATCATCGAATCTCATTAAAATCCACTTGTGCTAGGATGCATTCACAGAGCTCTATCTAGCGGACGTGGGAGAGTCTATCAACATCAGACTCATATCATTTCAACATCCTATCCGATTGATTAACAGAATATGCTCTGACTCATTCTTTTTTAGACTGATCTTGTTGAAGTAGAATTATAGGGTCGTGATAGACTGTTACATCGCACATACGAGAACAAGGATGTACACATGATCGCGAGGATGGCTACAAAGCATGCTTCCTGAGCTTCTATTTGTGAAGTTTGTCTTCGAAGAGGAATAGAAGGTGTAGGTGGAGCAGAAAACAGTTTTCTTACAGGCTGACAAAAAAAGGCGAATTTACTCACTAGGTACAACAAGATTTCTGTACATTGAGTTTGCAATGCCTCGTGTTGAGGAGGACAATCTCTATGAATGAGAGGGCACCAAAGGTAAACTGATCCCAGCCTTTGTAAGTTGGTCATCAAAAAACAGATGTCGTCTTTCATGGCTCCGTCTTGCCGCTAGTAGAAAATGACTTCTGGTGAAAAGTCGTGATGACCACGAAGATGACGGCTGCATCAACGACATCCAGATATCGAACCCGCTTTGGCACCGCCTTTTCCTGACACCGCAGGACTTCTGGGAGAGGAGCGTCATCCCCGTCTTTCGCCAGCTAGGACAAGACCCAGATCGACGACCTTCTCCGCTTCCTCTTCGAACAAGATGTTGAAGAAAGCCGCTTTTTCGAACGCTGCATTCCTTCTCCTGTTCTCATGGAGCTCATCATTTTTAGGCCTGCAGCTTTGCCATGCGTTCGACGGTACGGAGATGGTCGGGTTTTTGAACCAAAGATATACGCCCCAAGCGCCTCCACGGGACGTTTCGCTCACTGGAATCTCTGAAATCGACAGTGTCCGATCGTTTCTCAAGCATGGCTCAGGAAGTTATGGGCGTGCAGTGGTCGTCTACTGTTTACGGTCCATTACCAGACCCAGAGATGTCGTACTAGAATTAGATAGTCTTCTAATCCAAAGCTCATGGGTTACGAACTGCAGTGTTGGCCACTAGTGGAGTACGACAGCCGACAGTAGTGGGGGACATAAATCAACCGGGAGCAGTGACGCAGATGCTGTTCTAGTACCTTTTCCTCTTTTTATGCTTTAGCAAAGCTGTACATTGTTGTACCACAACTAGACTATTATTTGTTAAGGCTAGAATAAGAACTCTACTTACTTCTACTGTGTGAAAGTAATTCTAGTACTACTTTATTTTTGTGTGAACAACTCCACTGCCGACAGCTGCACCTATACTAGTGTTACTAGTGCTATGTATACTAAGTCAAAATCTACCCCAGTTACACCGGTTACGGCGTAACACTCTGCTTGATTTTGTTGTTATCCCTACAAGCTTGGGCATCATCGAGGCAGCGAAAACCGGAAGTGAAGAAAAAGGAGACTTTTAATATTACCGCAACGGAATTTTCGGCGTGGAGTCGGACGAGGTTGTAAAGAGCGGGACACATAATTGTGGTAGATGTGGATGAGGCAATACAATTGTGGTCGTGAATATTGTACAGTGTGTACACGCTACAGATCGTTGGTTTTGGCTAGAGGCTAGTCGATAATACGTAATCGAATGTTTTCGATTCGTTGCTATGCTGTACAGGATTGCACTTTTTGACTTTCGTCGTGTAAAGAAAGAATTTATCTGAAGTCCATGTACGCGGATTCGGACTCGGAAGGTTCGGAAAATACGCTCGTCGTGCGCTTCGAGCAGTTGTGTCCGGAAAGATGTCTTTTGTTGTCGTGAGGGAAAAATATATGATTCGATTGGAGCATGACCACAACGCGATAAAAGAGTTATAGTAAAGTAGCTCGTAACTTTTTTACGTAAGTCAACTTAAAACGTAAGATATGTCCAAAATAAAGTATAGGACAAAGAATTACGGACTTTCATATTTAGATTGTTTACTCTTCGAGATGTTCTTGGGCCAACTTCTGGAGCATGACCACAACGCGGTCTTGTTCGAGGAGGACGGCCACAACTCGGCGTCTCTCGAATACCACGCATTTCCAAGAAAGCGGCGTAAAGTCTCGTGCGATCATACACGAAGTCGTGAGACTGCTGGTTTTGATTTGTTGACCGACAAAATAAATGGGAGAAGCACTTCGACATGGAGGATCAAAAGAAGTCCGAGGACAACTTTCATCCTGTCTGAGATAGGAGCTTTATCGGAGTTCGACCCTTTGACTGTTGCTTCTCCAGAGAATTTCGCGCCTCCACCATCAACGTCTGGCACGGCACAGAGTGTTGCATCATCAAAAGCCATTGCTCCAACGCAAGCAAACTATGGCTTTCTATCCGACCTGTTACCGGAGACGATTGCTGGTCCTGTCAGAGCAGCACTGACTGCTGCTGGAACGTCAATGGCGAGCCCGCTGGACGCTGGGTTGAAAGGCGTAGATGACCTAAAGAATGCGGTGACAAACTCAGTACATATCGCCACTCGCGGCAAGCTGTCGGATGTAGCAAGTGATGCGGAAGTTGGTGCTGTAATCGCAAAAATGCATGTTAAGGATTCTATAGAATGGTTTTGTAGATGATTGTGATTCATTTACTTATGGAATTGAGACGTGGTCTATACCTATGGATACTGGTCATTGGTTTGCTTCAAGTTTCTAGGATATAGGGACTCTTCTCCTCTAAGCACAGCGACCAACTAGCTGCGAGCATAACGAAAAGTACCGCAGGAAAGGGGGTCTTTGGAGGAGGCAAACAAATAGGCGAAAATCTTTCCAAAGGACTCTTCGATCTGGACACGAAATTGAAGTTAAGACTCATGTAACAAGCCAGATTGTTCGGAGGTTGTTCGTAGTCCCTATTCGCAACAACTGATGTAACAAGGCAAGGTACGCAAATGAGTTAGAGCAGGACTTCCACTGCTGTGATGTGATAAGGGGGAACACACAGAGGGATTACCCAGGCAAAAGACTCATCTCTGCATCACAGGAACATCCTCCCTCGTCTCTTCTAATGCTAGAAATGCACGAATTGAAGAGTATTTTCGATCCTGCCGGTCCTCGTTTCTCGCACAAGCTGGTTCCGAGGGATGAGTTGAAGCGGCTACAGAATGTCCTGCCATTCTGGAGGAGTCCATGGCAAACGATGCTTGGAACTAAACCGGTCATGGCGTATGATATCACGTTAAGGCCTCATTTTCTTCTGGAGAGATCTTGACGTCCTTACAAGAAGTGCTCATAGTGACATAAAATTATAAGAACATTCATCGTAAGTGAAGATAAAAGAAGATTCGTAAGCGCGTTGTGGTATTGTTGCTCTGTCCACGTAGTAGCAAGTAGTAGTACCTAACGTTTTTACCAGTGGGTGCTGTTTTCCTCAAATTTTAGGAAATTGCATCCATCGTTCCTGTTGCAGGTCGGGAAAACACAAGTCTGTTCTTCACCTTAGAATTACAAACTCCCACCTTTCTAATCCCCTTCAAGTCCTTTGTCCGCTTAGTCGGGTACTCCCACCTTTCTAATCCCCTTCAAGTCCTTTGTCCGTTTAGTCGGATCTGCTATCGCCTCTGCGAAGGATACCTTGAAGATGATTCAGGACTTGATTCAGTCCGGAAGTGAGGTCATCAAGAACGTTCAGTTGGCGTTCAAAACGTTGCTGGCCTTCATGGACCAGATGGCCAATTTGCCCGACTTCTTTGGCAAACTCTTCGAGATCATCAAGGGGTTTTTCGATGCGATTTTGGAGATTGTCAAGCTATGAAGAAGAACTCACAGATTGTGAATTAATATCCTCAGATATCTTCACTACTGCGATCCCACTCTTGGCTTTCCTAGCATGATCAACGCAACTTCCACCTCACCCTTCCCACTTCTAACTCCTCTCTCGACACCAATGGCGCTCTTTTCCTTGGTTCAGATGCTGAAGGGGGCGACAGGATTGTTGAGGCTTCTGGAGACTACGAAATATCCTATGGATGTTTTTATTCCTGCAGCCCCACAGCGTATTCCTTTGGACGACGTGGAATGGATGGCCAAAAGGAAAAAGTATCCGATGAATGGCAGAGTTCTAACCGATATTGGAGCACGAGGTATTTTTACCTAAAGTTGCACTTCTTACGAGTTTATGTTGAGTTTGTGTCTGTTTTGTATTCTGGATTAGTCGAATGAACAAGGTGTCGAAAGTAAAAATGCATTTGCTGGAGTTTGACTCGTTGTTGTGATAGTGATAGAGGTGACTGGTTGTTGGTATATACTGGTTTTGATTGAGAAAGTTGAGAAAGTGTTTTCTTGAATTTTGGAAATAATTGCATTTTGAGTTTCAATTTCTTAAGTTGAATCCAAAAAATTTCAGTTATATCCAATTTTAATCAAATTCAAATCCATTCTAGAGATGATAATCAAAGCAATCGACTTGTCAAAAATTATAGGATTGAAAACTTATGAAGTTGAAAAGGCTGAAACCAAAGATTGCTGATTTTATCTACTTTTAATTCAATTTAAATCCTGACGAGCGATTCATACACGATATCAATTAGATCCTGATCTACGCTACGTCTTTTTCTAAACAACTTCTACTATATGCGAATCCAGTAGATATCACTCCGAGATTCAACCACTGAAACCCATCTCAAAAAACCATCCACATAAGCTACAATATGCAGTCCTGTAGTACCTAAAACCCCTCTGTCTGGGAAGTGGGATCTACTTCATTGCATCCCAGCATAGAACCATGACGGGGATGATCCCAGATACTAGTCATATCTGGGATTAGCCATGTCACTTCACCTTGATCAAACCACTTAAACCCCAAGCCAACACCAGGTGGCAACGTCCTAGACGATCCACGGCCAGCTAGTGTGATTCTTCGCAGAGCACAGTTGGACGCTGACCAAGCAGAAAGAAGCTTTCGGAGAGCGGATATATTTTCGCGCAGAGCAGACTTTTTCGCTCAGCAAGCTAAGCATGCTGCAGATGCAGCTACGCGTTTAGCCGCGAGGACGAGGAGAATAGAAATGAGCTTTTTGTGAACAACTCAGTTGTCAATGACAAAGAGAAGTGATCGTGTATCGTTTCTGGGGTTTTTGCTGAAATAGGATGATTTTTAGACAATTCCTATTTCAGTTTTTCCTCGTCGCAAACGAAATCTAATGAATCGCAAGTTAAACTTAACGATCAACGAAAGATCAGCATAGAGGCGTACCGTTGATTCAAAATATTAGAGCAAAATCCTGTTGTTGTTGTTGTTGTTCTTATGAGAATTGGAAAAACGAGTTGCGCTTATGCAAGATTTGGTAGTGGTATATTCAGCATGTTGTTCGGTTACGGGAGAGATAGAGAAAGTGGAAACGAGATACACGAGTGAGTGACGAGCATGCGGCAACGTGTAGGGGAGGTTATCTCAGTCTTGACAAATGATTGACCTGCGCCGTTAACCGAGATGTAATAAGCGCTTTCCACTGTAGACGAGATGAGAGATTTATCTTATCGGTGTTTCCATTATTTGTGTCATTTTCTCATGATATTTCACAGGAGGAGGAGGTGCACGGGCATGGTACAGATTGTTTTATACCTCTGTGAAGCGTAATATATATTTCCCCACACACACACAAAATGTTATCGCAGAGAAACCCTCTTCATTCTTGCTAAAGTTGGAGTTGGCGACAACGTATCTAGCATAAAGCTCTTTTTTTCATCTTTGAGTTTTCTTTTAAGCGCCACGCAAAGCACTGCTCCTCCTCAGTTTGCAATTATTATTCCTATATCATTGTCTTTCGTGCGTACTACCATAAAAAGGCATTAAAATGGATTCTGTAATTCGAACAGTGCGTCGATCATGGATCATAAAATAAATACCTACACAGAATTAGACAAATCAACATGAGCGCACCTTCACCAATAACTCCTAAAGACTTAGACGAGCCCCTCTTCGCACCACGAGCGTACTTGCCTAACGCTTCTGGTAGATCTAGTGGTGGCATACGACCAAGGAAGTTGACGAAGCGGCTCTCTGGTAGAAGACGGTCGGCAAGAAACAATGGGTCGTCTGGACGGTTGTCGCCTACAAGTGGAAGGTCTCCTATCTCTTCCGGAAGTCGAACGCCTTCAACTTCGAGAAGTGCGGCAGGGACTTCCTCAAACGATGAAAGTGATGCTGACCGGGCCGTGAATAAGAACATCAAGTGCGGCGTGGCGTCAGATAATAGAAGAAATGGGAATACTACTGGAGGTGATGTTAATGTCGCGTATGGAAGCAGGTCTACATCAAAGGGAGAGGGCGACCCGAATGAAGTGTTGTCAGAGTTTTCGACGCCACGTGAGGCCCTTGAGGGAGGCCCTAGAGCGATCTCTAGCGTGCAGGCTAAAAACAAAGGAGCGCATCCTTTTGCTGTACAAAAACCTGCTGTCAACACCGACAAGGAGTGCAGAAAACGTAGTAACAACCCTTTTTGGTCTATATCTCCAAAAGGGTCTCCTGCAACAAGAGACCTAGAGCAACGTTTTGGCTCTATTCCCGATGAGATGCCGGGAATGATGGTGCGTCGCTCAAATTCAGACTTAGCACAACATTTGACGCCGAAAGGTGGAGATGAACAGCAGGAGAACTCTACTACGAACGACTTGGCATCCGCAGAACAAATTTTTGTGGATGAAGAGAAAGAAGGAGAAGAAGACGAAGAGCATGGAGGTGAAGAAGGCGAGACCATCGAAGATTTTGAGGCTGAATCCAGTCAAGAAGAACTAGCGCAGCTCGAGCTGATATTGCGTGGAGCGTCTCTTAGTTTGGCACCTAAGCCAAAACTGATTCTCAAGGCGACGGAAGAAAGAATTAACCACGCCAATGCAGGAGATTATAGAGACTCACCCAGAACTTCCTCAAACACTAACGCTCTGTCCTCTATTCTTGCTTTTGAAGGAAAGGCTCTGGCAACTGGGGCAACGACGTCGACAAGAAGCTCCTCGCGAGCACACATAGAAGAGACACAAATGCCAGTTCCGCACTCCAGTGCTGCAACTAGAGTTTCAAGTATAGCAATATCGAGAGTAGTTACAGGAACTACAACACCAAAAGAAGGTGCTGCATCTAGAGTTCCGATTACCACTGGTATACCAAGAATACCAACATCAGAAGTTGTGGTTGTAGAAGGTGGCGCCTCTCTCTGTAGTCCGAACCCCTTTTGGACCGACCCTTTATCGAGAACAACTACTAGAAAGCGCAAGAAAATAGAGTATGCAAAACCGCGAAGAATGAGCTTGAAATTTTCTACCTAAGAATGGTGTTTTTTAGTTCGGTGGGATTTCCTTCATGAATATTGAGCCTGTGTTGAAAGCAGTAAACTGCTTAAACTAGGGGCGGAAGTCACTCCCTCTACCACCGGTGTTCATCCATACCTTAAATTATCGGTTTTCTGATGATCGTATCGAAGGCCAGCTTACATTGAGTCGACCTTCTCGTGGTCTGTGCAAGTCGGTAATGCTGGTTCACACCGTGGCAGCATATCGGTCACGACAGAGTATGTCTACTAATCGCTGTGTCAGCACTGTTCTGTGAAACATCTATATGTCTTTTACTGCTTATCACCTCACCAAATCTAGGCTTATCCCGTGCAACAATATGTCCTTTACTGCTTATAACTGATTCATAACGTCGACGGACTATGGGTGTGTCGACGGACTATGGGTGTGATTCCGTTGTCCTCTGAACTGTCAACGAGTAAGAACTCCTCACACAGCACTTGCTTGGTGTAGTCGCTGCTTATCGTCTTTGATTCTTATTGTTCATATCAAAGCAGAAGCGGATGTAATGGCTTGAAGAGTCAAAAGTAGTCAATATTCATACATCAAGGGGAACAAGAACTTTTAGCTACTAGCTACTCTTATTGTTCATTTATCTGTAGTTTCATACCCGTCTTTCGAAGTGCAAGGTAGAGCAATGGTACCATATATCCACAAGAAACTATGATCGATGTCCATCACAACCATGCATCATAGCTCTCTAAGTCAGTGTTGTCAAGAAAATAAAAGGCCAAGAACACTGTAGAAATACAATCAATCCAACCCTCGTGCTGCATGATCTTCTCTGCAGCTTTCTGGCACTGCAGGAACTTTCGTGCCTCTCTCGTGCTCTGTGGCACACTGTGCAAACCCTTGTTTTTTCTCTGATCGTTTAGGCGAATTTGGCATGGACAGGAAGGATGGGACGACTTGGGAAGATGAGCGTCGCCCTCGCGGCCTGCAGCTTTGAGGCGCTTGTTATGAAAGGGAAATACATTTTAGTTGTTGGTTGAGATGGATGTGAAGATCTATCGAGCTTGGGCTAGACTATACCAGATGACTAGAGGGCGTCTTGCTTTTGAACTTCTAGATTCTAGAGACTCATGCTCATCATTGTTTATTCTAGGAACTACATTGAGCTAGGCAAAAAGAATGTCTTCAAAAAGAACAAACAAGTATGAATTACTGAAGGGAAAAATACGGCGTAGATACCACGATCTTCTAGCATATTACGACTTCTAACTTCCCATGAATGCAAACGCAGCTGTTGCTTTTACTAGATTATACCACTTGCGCGATCCTTTTGTTTAGAGAAATATTGAGTCTTTGGTCTTCCTCGGTTCATCGACATCATCATACTTTCTAACCCCCCACGATTGCACCTGACGCAGCGACAAAAACCGATTTTTAGCGAGAAAAAAGACGTGAAATGCGAAGACTTTCTCCACGGCACTTTCACGACCATGCCCATCACCCTAGAGGACATCTGCAATGGCGACCGCAACGTGGACAAGGGAAGCAAGAAAAATTATGGAGTGAGATTATGTAGTGAGGATAGATAGTATCAGGAAAAGCGTACATGTTATGACGTAACTGTTCTAAGTAGACTCCCCTATGGCAGTCTGCGCAGATCCTTGTGAGAGATTCATTGCGTTGGATTGTAGAAGTTAGACTATACATCACCTTTTGTTCTTCAGCTTCTAAGACATAGTGATCCAGAACTTTACAGTGCAACAGTACGAGGACATGAACAAGCAGATGAAGGCCGCGAAGAGCAAGCTGAGTCCAAATTATGACAACAAGTAGTTCGGGATGACGAATTTGCCAAAGGATACGCAACGGGTTACGATTGTCCTGCCTTTGGGCAGTGGTGCTTGTAGAACAATCCTTTGGTCGTCATGCTACAATGGTATAAGGATGTATTGAGACCGACTAGTCAACTTCTGCCATGGGGAACAGGTGTATAAGGTCGTATTGACGAGACCGACTAGTCAACTTCTGCCATGGGGAACAGATGAAAGTTGGTGGCTAGTAAATGAATCTAAGAGCTAAAGTTGGTGGCCGCGAAGAGCGGTCCTCCTTGGTAGGTCAAGAAGCTAGGTATTATAGTGATAGATTCTATCCTGATACCGCTGTTCTAATACAAGATGTCCTTTGACGCTCTCCGCACAGCATACAGTCATGCGGTGATAGCCGTGAACAAATTCCGGGATAAGGCTGCTGGCGCGTGCTGCTATCATTATGGGTAGCTTTTAGGTGTTCGTGTTACCGTTTGTTTTGACTCTCCCAAGGGGGAAGAGCATAACAAACGGGGCAAGCAAACACCAAGGCCCTACGTCTAATATCAGACCCCCTCGAAAGCGCCAAGAGTCTTATGGTGAGGAGGTGCTGTTCTTGGCTTGGGTTCTTGCTAAATAGAACTATAATTAAGAGAGAGCGGAGAAAAGATGGAAAAGAAAAAGGAAAACTGATACTCGCTTCGCGATAGTAGAGTAGTTTGATGTTCATCTAAGTCGGTTGTAGCAGAGTATAGACGGAAAACCATTACTCACACTCAAAATCCAAACACAAAAATTAAATTTTTTATTATAAACTTCACTAGTTAACTAACTAGATAGTTAACTAGAACTAGTTGGAGTTGTCTGCAGCGGTCACGGCGTGGCATGGCTTCAAGGAAAAACTAGATGAGAGTCCAGCTGCTGAGCGTGGCCAGAACGTGCCCAAGAAGATCACTCTAGTAGAAATCTTGCTGTTTGGAGTGCTGCGGATCCACCTCGCGACGGCTGGACCCTCGTGGGGATTACCGTTATGGCCTACTGGCGATTATTGTAGTACATTTGAAGAGAAGATGGCAAGGTCGGATACACTGTCCTGGTGTTGTTGTTGTTGCATCGATTAGGTTCCTCCAGAAAATCCATGTGCTTATAAATTCTGCTACATCTTCTTGAAGGTTCTTCTAGCTCGTGCAAAAGCAAGACGATCGAAGTCATCGACTCCTGTTCTTCTCGGTGTAGTGGCTGCTGAATGGGTTTGAAAACTGCGCAAATCGTGCGAGTGATCCTCTTCTCCGCTTTCCACAGATCCGAAAATGTAAGAGCTATCGAAGGTCGCTCGCTCGTATCTTGATCGAGAGCGTGGCCATCCTTATCGAATCAGTCGAGTTACTTACTTATCATCCTTACCAAACATCATTTCGCCTCCTTCTGAAAACAGCAAGCACCTTCAGGGACCTAACGAGTTTGATCGAGGGACTCTAGCTAGTCTACTTAACGACAAGATGCCCGGCGATTTGATGTGGAACGGAAAGACGAACTTCCAAAAAGAGCGTCCTAATATTCGGGCTACCATCGCGCGTGATCTCTGCAACGCATTGGAAGAACTCCTTGGCGATCTCCCTAAAGCCAAGCGTGCTGGTTTGAAGGCGGTTATTCAGGAGCTCGAACAATCGGAGCATGATCCCACGAAGAAGCTTGGCGGCAAGATGTTCAATGAGAACAAGCACCTGCGTGACGGTGCGTTAGATCTAAAGCTTCTTTATCTCCTGGCCGTAGTTTTTGACTTCAGTCGAGTAACTCAGTGTTAGAGTCAAGATTCTTTAGAGCTTATCGCTATAAGCTGGAGGAGGAGGTGCAAAACAAGTCATGGACGAAAATCTCGAAAGTCTTCAGCTGTATCTCGTCATATCGGTTTCTTAAATAGCCCATTCCTCGCAGGCTGGGCAGCTTTGGACCACCAGGAGCACATCAAGTTCCTCGCGCTATCCTCTGGACGTGATCGCGCCAAGATTGCTCGCGTTATCACCAAACCGGAGATCGCCTTGAAGCTGTGCCAAAAGCTGGGAATTGCGACCCACCGCGTACTAAGCTACTTGGTCACCTGGATGCTTAGAGTTGTTGCTGTTGAGCTAGTGCAGGAGCATGTCTATCTGTTTTCGTTTTCGTGTGAGTGTTTTTCTATTCATGATTCTTTTACGAAACCTTAGGTGCTCCTCCTGCCTTGTCAATCTCTTACACCATATAAACATCCTCACCAGCTTCCGCCTGGTGATTCTGGAGCTCCGAACGAGCAATCTGTTTTGGCCGAGTTGAACGTGTATCGCGACAAGACTGGAAATAGCATGTGGGACACGTTGGATTTCTTGGAGCATGCCCTAGACAAGGCCAGCACCGAGCTCCAGCTGCGCCGTGATGAGCAACGAGCTGAATCTGATGAAGAAGAGTCTGCTCGCCTGGCTGCCTATGGTGCGATGATGAACCGAAAGACCAAGAACTTGGCGATCATGAATCATCCGAAGTCTGACGCGGTTTTTGCGGTACATTCTCTCTCCGTCGTAATGATGCATCTAGTTTGAAGCCGTTTGATAGCTCATGATCTGGATGATTTTAGAGACAATAATTCTGAGAGAAGTGAGGAAGTGATGTATTTAAGCAGAGCGTAGTGCTTCCTCTGTAGCGTTCTTATCATTACAACCCTACAGGATCTGAAGGCGCCTGCGCGTCAGGAGCGCAAGCCCCCGAGTCCCCAGAAGGATTGTCCGCGCAGCCGCTCTCAACACCGTGAACGTGCTCGTCTGAGTCTATCGCCTGCCACCATGGAAGCTGCTAAGGCTAAGCTATTTGGGGCGAAGGCCTATGCTGGTAGCCCGGACATCATCGTGGTGGAGCCTCCTGCTCCGGCAACCACGACTGAGGAGAAGAAGGTCAAGTCCTACCAGCTGAAACCAGACCCCGCTGACAAGGATGGCATGCTGCTGGTGACGACATACGAAGATGGGACTACATCTACCACGAAGAAAGAAACGGCTGCTCCCTCGTCGTCCGCTGCTATCCCGGCTCCGCCGCCGCCTGCTAAAGAGGAGGAGAAGCCGAAAGACGATGGAGAAAAGGTGGAAACGAAGGTGGAGTCGCTGCCCAACATGGACGACCTGGACAAGTTCATGGAAGAGGCTGAAGAAGAGGAGGATGTAAAGAAGAAGAAAGGCCGTGGCAAGAAGACTGCTGCTGCCAAGTCCAAGCAGAAAACGAAGGGCGAACCAGTCCCGATGGAAGTCGACTCCTCGCCGCCAAAGGAGATCAAGACTGCTGGCAAGAAGGTGCGTGGTAAGCAACCCGCAGCAACCGAAAAAAAGAAGGCTGCTCCGAAAAAGGGCGGCAAGAAAGCTGCTGCAGAGGAGGCTGATGATGATGACCTCAACAAGGAGATGGCGGAGCTTCTCACTAAGAGAAAGGCTTGAGGGGTGAAGAAGAAAGAGGAGGAGAAGTAGTTCGTTATATCAGAGTAAGATGAACCAGCTGGGTCATGATTATAATACTTTTGACGACGCATGACTTTTGAGAAATATGGAACTACCACGAGAATCTATTGAGAAACATGGCAACTAGCGATCTACATCATTCAAGTTATCTTGTTCGTTTTCGAAGTTTCAATTTTGACAGTAACGACCTTTCACTCCATTCATGCTATGAGTTTAGTAGTTGTCGATGAATCTGGTGAGCACTAGAAAAAATTTTAATTATATACATCTCCTATCAGTCATGAAATCAACGTCAGCACTTTCTACCCCAATTCACTTTGTGGTCATGGCTTACACTTCGCCCCACATTTGAAATTATTTCCATATTCTTAACTGTTCTGAATTTGTTAGCAGCTCGACCCGCGTGATTTTCTACCATGCAGCAGGCTTTTCCCTACGCTTCTGCAAGAAACCGCTTTGCTTCTGCTCCTCGCGAATTGCTAAAAACCCTTCAGTGACGTTTTAAACCATGTCTGATTGTCGGCGCATGCTGATTCACTTTGATAGGCTAAGACTCGCTTCGAGCGTTTCGTTGGTGCTGGGTTTCTTCGACTTTGTCCTTTTTTCGATGAGTGAGCAATCGAGGAGAGACTTATGAGAGCTTTCGAGAAACAGGCTGTGCAAGGCGAAAAGAGACAGAAAATCGACACAATGAAGAAAAACTGCTGGCCCTATCGATACAACGAAAAAGCGACGCTCGATTCTCTCTGTATAACGTACTGGCATAAAAGTAACCACTTCAAAGAAAAACTATAGTTGACCCAGAAGAACCATAAGAAAGCGCCTTCCTCCAGCAGCAACAACGCTGCTCCATTCGTACAGGGTGGCAAGCTGCATATACGCAGACTTTGGCCTCCGAATCGAGCGAAGAACTGGAATCGACAACCTGCTGCGTATTCCTTGTCGAAGAAATGGGAAGGCTTTCGTCTAAGGCAGGGCTTAGTCGAAACGGGGCACCTCGATGTAAACCAGGGCGTGGCACGTTCGAAATTCGGAGAAGAAGCAGTAAGTCCTCTCTGCTTTTCTCGTTAAGGTTCTTGGTTTAGTTTCACTGTGATGATCTCCAAGTAGTGCTGATTTTATCGGAGCGCTTTAGTAGTTGTTTTCCATGCACCAAAATCGTCAGTCTTTCCTGCAATGTTTCGAAGGAAGAGCAACATCATCCCCGATTAAGGTGTGCGCCATGAGGTTGTGCCTAGAGATGGACGATAAGAGCGAGGAATGCCGAAAGCACCTCGATGCTTTGGCGTTTCGGCGTTTAAGAGGAATATCCAAAGACGACCTGGAAGCACGCCCGCAGCAAGTCGCTCAATCTTTTGAGGATCGTTTCTTTGGTAAAGGGAGCGGAGACCTTACGGACCACTTTAAGAAGGTGTCGCTTTTACCTTGATAGAGTGTCACCCTAGTATCTATTCGGTGCGGCTTCTTCTCTGCAGCATTATTAGACTTCTGAACTATCTTCAAGCATAAAGATGAACTTCCTCTACTTCTTTCGTTTGATTCTGGTAGGACTTCGTCTTGGTTCCCCCTCGTATGCCCATCTTCCTATCCTCTCTCCAGAAATATCTGCTGCAGGGGCTTCTGCATTTAGTTTATTTCCTCGGCCGACTTTTTGGGTGGATTCAGTTTGAGGTCGAAGGCCATGAAGTGGAGGACTATGAATGGCAAGGCGTTATCTGCCTGCAGTCGGACGGCAGTTGCAAAGGAAAGGAAAAGAAAACGGCGTCAATGGTAACCAAGTGCTTCCACTAGATTCTACTGGTGATTCCGCTTGTGCTGGTTCTTGGGTCTCGTCAGTTGTCAACTGCAATCAACTTCGTGCTGTCCTTCTTCAGGGTCACCTCGTGCGCTGTTGTGCATTTTCTCAACTCAAACCATCGTCGCAGGTGTATGTCCTTGTTTATGATCGTGCGGATTTGGGATATCGGACATTCATGCACCCGCTGCCGCTGCAGCGACCTGCAGTTGGCGTTCAGGGTGGTCAGAAATATGCTGCTGCGGGTACCAAGATTGAGGAGATGGTTCTGCGGCTCAACTATTTAACTGGCGACAGCATCTGGCAGCAGTCGCGCGACCAGTGGGAAGGAGATGACGCTCCTCCTATACTGGTCCTTGACACCGACCAGGAAGAGTCGGAATGTAGGGCGTGTTTTGCGATGGCACGCTCGATGTTATGCGTCCCCCGACTGGGGATGCATCACAGAATGTGGAACTGCGCCAATAAAGAGCCAACGCTGGCTTCTTTGAAAGCGGCTTTGCGCGAGTTCAGTGGGGGCCTCTACGCAAAAAGGTCCTTGAGAGGCGGATTCCACTACTGGCGACAAGTCTGTGCTACAGAGGCTGCACTCGTGGACTTGCGGGATGCTGACATCGAAAGAGAATCGGGCGGGAAGTCGGTTGCTGCTGCTCTGCTCGAAGGTGATTCTCTTCTTGTGTAGTCTTGCCTCCTGTGGATCCCTTTGATCTTGTCTCTGACATGGTCAAGGGGGGTCAACAGAGACACGATCTGCGTTTTGCATTTACATGAAGTTGAAATCTTTGAGTATTCATTTTCAGCACTAGTATCTTATCAAGTTCAACTTTAAGGGTCTACTCACCACTAGCTTCTGGAGGGTTCAAGTCAGACTGTACTTCTGATCCAGAAACTAGTGGGTTTGAGTATTCATTTTGGGAGAGTGTTGAATTCCTCAAAGACATAAAGTCGAGTTTTCGTGAACACTGAGACAGACACGTTTTGGAGCTTCCTTTGACGTCCTCCATTTCCAGGTAATCCGTTGACTGCCATCGTGAGAACGCGCTGGTATGGAGATATGTGCGTGCAGCTTTGGGCATTGCGTTACAAATACCGCACTCGCCATGTGCTGAAGCGCATGCTCCAGGAAGATGCAGGTAGGAGACGCAGAGTAATTGACCAAGATGAGCAGCAGCATGCTGCAGAGGTAGGAGCGCTGGAGGATAACATAGAAATAGATGATCTTGCTCCTTTACCAGCGCCAGACGCTCCGGATGGTCTGATTCTTGGTTTGAACATGGACCCTGTTGCGCTAGACCATCCGGCGAATGCGGATGCACAACCACTACAGGACGCAGCTGCTGGAGATGTAGTTGAAGACGACAGCGACAGCTCTGACAAGAAGAAGATCAAGAAACTACTTGCTGCAGTAGAGAAAGCGACTGAGAATGAAGACGGCCTCGCGCACTACTTCAGCATCCACGAGATGCCATTCACTTGGC
Organism: Amoebophrya sp. A25; assembly: GCA_905178165.1. NCBI lineage: Eukaryota > Dinophyceae > Syndiniales > Amoebophryaceae > Amoebophrya > Amoebophrya sp. A25. The sequence continues at coordinate 234,850 of CAJINU010000020.1, read as the reverse complement.
ATCAGACACATCTCCGAGTCACCTACGGCAAGCAGTATGATGAAGAACAAGATGCGCGAACAGCTGCTTTCTTGAAGGAGTGGCCACAACTTCAAACAGACAAGGGCTTTCACAGCTTCTTAATCTCTTGCGCCATCATTTTCCCTCAGTTCTTGCGGACGACCATCTACAACTGCTTCGACCAAATGCACAACGTCGATGAGATGAAACGCGTCTGGAGGTATGTCACGTTAGCTACCCGGCACTTGGTCTACGAGCTTTGTGATCCGTGTTGCAACTTGTGGATCACGATCGTTCTTCGTGGTGCGTTAACGCCTGACTTTGCACAGCGATATCCAGGACTTTGGGATCTTCGTAAGCGAACGGAGTTCTGTGAATTTATGCGGACTCTACTTCCGGATGATTTCGAAAAAGCGAAGAAGATCTTGACCAACATCATCATCAGTGGGCCTACGAGTGACTCTGAAGCAGAGTCTCCGTGGGCTTGGGTGACTGCAGCAGACGGCCGGCTCCTCATGCTAGCGGGGAAATTCAAACTTTCCTATGCAGTCTTGTCGTGGGCATCTAGTACTGTGCTATTCGAGGACGTTCCTCAGCTTGGGGATAAGTATGAGCATCTAGTAGCAGACATCGACCGCATCCGCAACTCGCTCGAGACATCTCAGTCCGAGGGCGAGTTCCTCAAAGTCCTCCAGGAAAAATCAAAATCCGAAAAATCCTGGACGCAGCTGTTCAAGAAGGTGGAGGACATGCGGGTCTCTGCTGAACGCTCGGCAGAAACGAGCGATTTCATCCGCAAGGCAGTTGCCGAGAGCAAGGACAAAGAGATGTGCGTTCATAGCACGAACTACCACGAGCCATCCATGGAGGTAATGTGCTACAAAAAAGCCGCAGATCGCATCGAAGCAGATGACTTCCACAAAACTTGTCGCTTAGGTGGGGTAGCCGACGATACTTGGCGGTTCAGGCATTGGAACAAGGAGGGCAAGCCACTAGTAGTCTGGGACACAGAGCACGACTTCTGGGTTTGGGTAACCGATCTTCTTCGTGGCAAGTACATGGGATGGAAGATGAGGCAATGCACTGACACCAAGCGTCTGTCGCTGCGGATGCGTCGCAACGTCAGCTCTCTCATGTGCGGCTTCACCGTCAACTGCTGGGTTCTGATGGACTACAACAGCGTCCAGTTTATCGACGGCATCTGCGCCATTCCTTACAGAGGAAACATGCTAACAACCATCGACATCATGAAACAATGCATCAGCGCGATCCCCGAAGATCTCCTCAATCATGCGATCTACTGGCTCACGAGCGTGCGACTCGCAGAACAGCCGAAGATCCCAGAGAAGTATCGCCGCAGGGCTCTGCAGCGGATCGTCGACGAGGAGAAGGACACAACGAAGTCAGTGATGCGCATCCTCGACGAGGAGCTCCGAGGAGATGCGCACGATTTCGGCAGCATCGAACCTGCACGCAGGAAACGCCGCAGAGTAGATAACAACGCTGTTCCTCTTGGTGCGCCAATTGGTGTAGATCATCGCGCGCCACGCCGTCGACTAGGTCGAGTGCAGAGCCGTTTCTTTTGGGAATGTAAATGCCGCACGTGCAACGTCGTCCTCTTTCATGTCCATAAGAGTGAACGAAGGGCGGCATCGGCTGGGAAGTGCCTCTACATCCGATGGACAGACGCCGTCTCCTTTGTCGAAGGGGAGAGAAAGCCGCAGGCATCATGCTTCTGGGCCAGTACGGAGCAAGCAACTGATGTCATCCGGGAAGTTCTGGCTCCTGGAGCAATCGAAAAACATAAGGCAGCTTGCAGACGCTGCCAGGATATCAAAATCACGCCGCTGGAGCGAGATATCGAGGGAGATGATGATAGTGAGGATGATGAGGGGAACAACGATGAGACTCACATGCTACCACCCGACAACTTTCAGCCGGATCAGCTTCTTTTCTAGTTTCTTGCCATAGGGTTGCTTTATAGATTTTGATTAGCATAAGTATGAACTACAAGTCCCACACTGTCCAGCAGATCCACATACATTAATACTCTTTGATCTCTTTTAAATGCAGTAGCATAGAAAGTTTCGCCAGGTGGAAAGTCATAAGAACTGTGCTCGATGATTGTCATGCGACGAGCGCGAGCTTTTCACTGAGCCTCGCCGAAGTCGAGTTTCTTGCTTGTCCCGGAAGATTAAAGCTCTGGCACCGGGCTGCACAGATTGGCAAGATGGCAACCTATGTCATATCTGTATAGGGGATGGCCCAGGAAAGATTTGCTAGCATAGGTTCTGCAGTATACGGATTCTTGGTTACCACAAACATAAAAAGCCGCGCAATCATCTTCGCCTCTAACTAATTAGGAACTGTTGCGCTAGAGCTAGAAATAGTCATCTTCTTTCAAAACGAAAGGCCGCGGCCAAAGATTTTTTCCTATGTTCAAAGATACGCAATATATCAACACAAGAGCTAGCAGATATGTCGCGACATCCAATTTATTGCTGAAAGGACCCTGACGTCGATCAAAATGAAACCAGAACTGATAAAACTCGCGCGATCTCCCACTTATAATGGGTCTTACAATGTTACAGATCACGAAGTCAACGCCTTAAGTCCGTTCAGATAAAGCTCGGGCGGACTACTCTTAAAAAAATGCGATCGCTCTATGAATGAAAAGCTTGCTATATTTCTGAACATGAGCGCCGACGCTCACCCATCTGCTCCTTGTTCTACCTTTCGAGCATACTGATATATAAATAGTCATCTGTCTTATGGTCGCTTCTGGTCCGCGGGGAGAGAATCCAACACGAGCGCGATGACGAATTTGAGCCTCGAGTCGTTAAACTTTCCTTCTTTTGCTAAAACGAAAAACGGATCCATCCACGAGGGCTTAGGCGTACTAACGTAAGGAAGCCCATGCGGGTACACGGATAGAGTCTTGACCCATTTTTTGCTGTCATGTAAGAGAAGAAAAAATCTCGCGTCACGTCGTAGCTCTTATTGAGGAACCATGAGGGTGCTTTAGGTCTATGATCTTTGCTTCATATCTACCACAGGGAAGTGCCCCCATTGTTGAAATAGGAACTGAAACCCGTAGGCCGCTTTTTTTTTGGTTTCGTTGTTGTTGGATAGCTAAGAATTTGATGATGGCTCTACCTGGGTGCTGCAGCATCCGGCGCGAATCCCTTCTCCATCAGCAGCTGGACTGGCACCAAGAACGTGCCATGGAGAGGCTGTTGCGGGCCTTCGTTTCGACGTGCATGCAACAGCAGCACGTCGACTTTCGACGGACAGAAGCCGTCGCCGCTCTTCCTGGTAGTGCGTTAGGATGGTTGATATTTCTAATAGAAGGCACCATAGGCATGCTGTAGAGTTTTTAGTAGTCAGGGGTGCTATCAGTAGGGTCCAGAGTTGTACTATCATTTTCTGTGATTGCGATTCATTGAAGGCCAGCGCCTCCCTGGTTTGTAGACTTATCCTGATTCATTAGCTAGGCTGTAAAGAAATACCTGACAAGACTCACGTAGAGACCAACAGAAACGCTCTGGCGGTTCTTCTTGAACTTCATCACCCGCTCTTGACATCGCAGGTAACTCCCTTTCGGCCCTCGAAGATATCCATCGACAACGTCGAAACCTTGTTGGGCAAGCTGATATGAGTACGGTGTTGCTTTTAGTGCTGCCATTACCTGCTGCCGGAGACGTGCTTCAACGTGTTGGTTGGCGCATGTTGCTGAAAATTCTGGGACAGAAGAAGGCGAAATTGTGGCGCCGTTTTTCCAGTATTCGAGTAGATGGCTGACAATTGATTCTTGCGAAACCCAGAAGTCTGGCTGGTTCAAGTCCATATCCTCAATGCGGGCGTGCTTGTTCACTTCTAGCATGAGCCATTTTCTTTTGCGGGAGGCAATTCCAACGAGTATGCAGCCGTGGCATGCTTCTCGTTTCTTCTTCAGCGTAAACTTTATCCGACGAACCCACGCTGCAACGTCTGTCTTTGTGGATTTCAGTTGGATGGGTCGCAGTTTCTTTTTCGAAGATCGAAGTCCTCGCGGCGAAATCGCTACATCTGCTACTGCCTCTGGGAAGTCATGAACTTCGAAAGTATTATTTATCTGTTCTTTAAATTTGTCAATGGACCAGCGCTCTATTTCGCGAGGTGTCTCGCCCATTTTGTATCCCTCACTTCTTCTTAGCACGCCCCTCTGAGTCTAGCACTACCTCCTGTCTGTTGTGAAGCTTAGAGCTCGTGTCTTCTAGCATTTTCACAGTTCCTTCATCTATTTGTCCAACGAGATCCATGCTTCTTACATCTTCTTTCCAAACCTCATCGAAAAACTTGAACAATTTCAACCATAAGAGAACTTGCCTTAATTTATGTCCACACTCGTCTGCACTTTTCCAGGTATTTGATCTCGGTATGAGAACGGTTAGAATTTCGACGTTTGGCAGTATTTTTTTGCAAAAGTGAGGAATTTGGCTGAACGTTGGTTTCGCGTCGCGAGGTGGATCCGCAGCATTCATAAAGGCAAGATTTCTACTAGAATCATCTTCGTGGGCACGTTGTGGCCACGCTTGGCAGCTGGATTTAAGTCGCGTATTCCCTCGAAGCTGAACCACATCCGGACTGCTGCAGACAACTCCAACTATCTAATTTAAACTATCTAGTGAACTATGTAGTTTAACAGGAGGTAGAAACTTTAATTTTTGTGTTTGGATTTTGAGTGTGAGTAACGGTTTTCCTTCTATAGACCACTTCTATGTACTATAGATTCTTGATTGAGTTTTATTCCTCTGGTTGTAGTTAGGAGAAGGAGTTTGTTCCAGCTAGGTCTAGAAGATTCATGACATATTTTCACAACTAGAAGTTGAATCTTCTCGTCTAACCGAAAGCTTGGAGGAAGACTGCAAGGACTGCCAATGAGGGTAAAAAAGTGCCTGGACGACGAGTGGGGGAAAAAGTACCTGGACGACGACGACGATGGATGTTGTATAGAAATATGCAGAAAGATGCGTATTTGAAAAAGTATATGAGAAGACGGACCATCTTCATAGAACAATATGAGTTTGATCGTGCATGTATCGTGCATGTACCAGCTATTTTGGATGCCTATCTATGATCGTGTATAGAACATATTTGCGAAAATCTTGGGAATCAATGCAGTAGGAGGTGTGCTAGTAGGATGGATCGTGAGGTAACATGACATGACATGACATGACATGACATGACATGACATGACATGACATGACATGCTAGTGAGGAGGTGCCGTGCTTAGGTACTGTGCTTAGGTACTGTGCTTCCATCATCGTGTCTGAAGGTTCGAATATTGGGACACAGTTCCATCGTCATTGCGAATACAATGTTTGTCCGGAAAGGCTTAATAGCATCAAATTCTGAGAATGAGAGAAGATATCAGGCACTGACATAGTGAGGAGAACGAGAGAAAATCGCGCTTAGAGGTCGTATGAGAACGAGAGAAAATCGCTTCGAAGTCGTATAGCAGTGAGAACGAGAGAAAATTGCATTAAATCGTGTTCGCATTATGACCCTATTTGTCGGGGAGGGAAAGATGATTCTGTAGTCTCGTTTGTACGTGTCAATATCGGAGAGAGAGCCATGATTCTGTTGTTCGTTGTCGTCTCGCTTGGTCTGAGTGTGTGAGTGGATATCGGATGAGCAAAACTACGTCGGAGATGTGAGACAGAGCGATCCTCGTTCCTTATGTTGGTCAGTCAATCTTCGCACACATGTAATCAATTCTCTTAGAATTTACTGGTCATTATACGAAGCTGCTACGAAAAAAAAACTTCCATTCCTCCAAAAATTATAGGCTTTTCTTCCTTCTCGACGACGAGATCCCCGTTCTTGATATAAAGACAAATCACCAAGTGGTTTTCAAGAGTAGATAACAACAAACAACAACAACAACTTCTAGAGGCGACACGAACATCATCAAAAACGACGAATCATACGTACTTACTTACTCACGTAAAACAATAAGAGATCCTCTCAGATCGTCCCCTTTTTCAACATAAGCAGTACGTAGAACACAGCAAGTGTCCTTCGACGCTCTCCATATTCATTTTTACAGCATCAAGCACAAGTGTCCTCGCGACGCCAAAAACGAGCACAAAGATGGTCCTCTCCTCCAAGACTGTCCTGAAAATTGTGGCCCTGGGTGGCCTCAACGAAGTTGCCACCGGCAGACAGACTACATTTATGCTATACACCGCAGACTATATTATAAGTACCTGTAATATTGAAAAAAAGCTTGACGTTGATTCTGATGTTGTTGCAAGAATATGTTTTGCTAGACACACGACTAGTAGAGACGCGACTACTCGTGTCCTCCACCTAGTAGTTGACGAGCCTATAACACAAGAATAATACTTCGTTCCTTTCTTTATAAGCGATTTCGAACGAAGATGCTATAAATTATGTTTTTTCTATCTCACGTCTTTTACGTACCAACTTGATAGTGGGGACCGTCGGATAACTTGGTTAGTTGTGTAAGGGTTCTAAGTGAGCGGATGATATGAAGTACATGCTCTTCGGAGTTTATACTTTCAATTGTTTGTTTACACAGAAACGCTAGCACTTACGATATTATCTCATCGGATAAGTTCACTGATAGATAATCTTACTGCTATCTCGCAAAGGTGCCGCGTTGTGATGTTATCACAGGCCAGGCATCCGAAACCTCACCCTCACGTCTTCCTTATCTTTTTCCTATCCCACGCCCATCCTATCTACTTTCTTATCTTTTTTCTATCCCATCCTATCTACTTCCTTATCTTTTTCCTATCCCATCCTATCTACCTCTTTATATCTTTTTTCTATCCCATCCTATCTACTTCTTCTAATCACCTGCGCGGCAGCTCTGGGGATCTGAATTGCGACACTTTCAACATTGGCGCGGTGTCAAACTGGATCCCTAAAGCACTCTCTCTGTTAAGGCAGGAAGATCATTGGATCGATCACTATTGTTCAGGACATGAAGAATCACTAAACTATTTTTCATCTGAAATGAAGGTCCAATCTTACTTCATTGAGAAAGAGATGATTCAGGACTATTTTTCAGGACATTCAAGTATCTTTCAAGAGCTTGCTTCCATCCACGCACCTGCTTTTTCTAAGTGGATCCACACCTATCCTATCCTATCGTATCCTATCCTATCCCATCCTATCCTAACTTATCCGATCCTAAACATGTCGTGAACATAACATGAACCTAGCGTGAACATAACGGGTACATAACGTGAACATCGCGTGATAGCTGCTAATGTTTGACTCCATTTGCACTGATGCTATGAACGTGAACAAGGCAAACAAGAAGGCGGTGATCGAAGGACTGTCGAAGAATGACAAGAAGGACTTCTTGACCAGGATGAAGCAGGCTATTAAAAAACAGTTACGAAGGTGTCTGTCACTAATAAATATTCGAAAACTAAGAATAAGCATAAGCAAGTAAGTTCAAGAATAGGGATAGGGTTCCACGTTAGCAGCTCTTCCTAGATCACTTTACTCGGCTATTTCAGTTTGTCGAATAGTGTTGCATCTTTCACTGCGTCGAAAAGCGACTTCTTTCACTCTTGTAAATTGATAGGGAAAACAACTACTAATTTTGAATTTGAATCTGACTGCGTTCTTGACTTTGAAGAGTTCGGTGTATGGGGGACAGGTATCTATCGCAGGGAAAAAAATACTTCCCGCCTGAAATCTGAACTATTTTGATTTTTCAAACAATTATGGTATGCATCTCTACGCCGATGAGTACTTGTGAGCTTCTATAGTGCTACACCTCTAAAACGAAAGAAGGCAGAGACAAAGGAAGAGGGCGAGCACGAGCAAGCCATGGTGTTGAAGGATGTGCGCGACAGTGGTTAAGGTCAACTTTTAGATGTGTCCATCTAAGGGCACGATGCGTCATTAGTTCTACACCTCTAAATCTAATTACAGGCCCTTTGCCTTGCATCTTCATGACCATTACTAATACTACGCATACTAATCAGTTTGCTCCTTCTATACCTCAAGACCAGGTATATGCAGAACTGTAGTGGGCTGAACGGTTTAGGAATAAACGGGCAGCACCAATATCTCAATACTTAACGTTGGCTTATCTTCTATACCTCAAAACTGGGCACACTCCTGCTACTGCTACTACTGCTATCCATCATTCTCGGAATCTCGATAGACCCCTTTTCTCCCTTCGATTCTTCTCATTGGTCTTCCTCGGTTCATCAACCTCATTGTTTTCTGTTGTATTCTTCTCATGGGAAATAGAGGACCCCCGAGATGAGTAGAGGACCCCCGAGATGAATGAAAGCAGACTCTAAAGTGGTGTGGCGAAGGTGTGTTGCCTGGAAGTCCCAACTGGACCGGGCATTGATGGGCCTGCGGGGTCGTCGTCCTGCTGCTAGACGAACTAGAGTTATTATGGGTCAAAAATATTTTTCCTTCCTTCAACTACCTTATACACGCTTTATAATAATCGCCTGTGGCTGATATATTTCCACACTTTATCTAAGTACTCGAAAATAAACTGGAATAAATAACCGCTTTATTTTTGACTGTAATAAGGGAGGTAAGAAAGTAGCTTCTAAAGGTGCTGACTTCCTTGTTCAGTATCTCGGTTATTCTCGTCTTTTCCTCGGTTATTCCAGTTCAATGCGATTTCAAATGAAGGGAAGAAGTGAAATGACTGTTGGAAGCAGCTCTAAAAATAGGACAACCTTCTTCATCGATAGAAGTGAGGAGTCCTCTTCTACAGTTCTCTGTACCGGAAATGGTTTTGGCAGGAAGCGAACTACAGAGGAAGAAAGACAGAAGTAAAAACGAGGAGCTACTTCTAGTCGTAAGCTGTTGCTGGCGCATGATCCTCCTAGATGGGGTAGTAAGAAGTTGTTGCGGTTGGAGTTGCTTGGAGTGGGATGAAGGAAGATATAGTCTAAATGATAGTATATAGTCTAAATGATAGTACATGATAGTGAATAGACGACATAAAAGGTAGGAGAGGATGGATGTACTAGTCCTACCTTGAGCGATGAAAACAATGTCAATGTCTGTCTCGCTTCTGCATAGAATTCGCATTTATTGAACAACATTCATGAGAACAAGAAAGCCAGTTATAAAAAAACAAATAGATATTTGGCATCTCTTCAATTAATGTATTTGTACAACGAAATAACAAACTGAAACTGCGATTGGGGATATATTTTGAACCATCTTACAACTATGATCGATATATAAATCTATCCTATGATCGTTATCTCGATGTAATAAAACAACATAATATAAAGTGTTGCACATGTAAACAACGTATTTTGGAGCTATAAGAAGATACATAAGTTCTATTTGCCACTAGTACAAGGAGATTGTCACTAGGACAACGAACTTCCAAGAATTCTATTTACTGCTAGCATGAAAAGGAAGTGCAAGTAGTGTCTGAATAGAATCAATATTTAGCTCCATTTGATAATCTTTTTCAGCGTTGCGCCTAGTTACTTCCAATTTTCGAGTTTTCAAGGTGTCATCGTATAGTCTAGGTGTTGGTATGCTAGCCAATGTTAGACTCCATGTAATGTAAAAAGGAAAAGAAGGAGAATGAATGATGGAAAAAAAGGGAACTTTGAGCGTTGAACTAAATCATCATAATTGAACAGAAAATTGAAAATCATGCGAAATTTTCTCGACTTCTTCGTCCTACATTCAGTGAGAACGAATGAAGAAAAGTTGTTTGTTCGGTCGAAAAATTACCGCGTCGCGCCTCCAGACATGATACTTTGTGAGAGAATATTAAGACAAAACGTTCTTGGCTCCAAACTCTGAATCATCCCCAAGCATCCCTCAACTCCAAACTGCCCCCGCCTTCCCTGCTCGTAGTATCTAAGTAGAGGATAATTGTTGAATTGGGTCATCTCGCAATATTACACTGAACTGGACTGAATCGTTTCATCTCGCAATATTTTTACACCTGCCATCTTCACAGTCCCTCACACAAATCTAGAAGTGTAGAATAGCTCAACTTCATTATAATGGTGTAGAAGTCTTCAAGGTTTTATTTCACAGACTTGTTCGAAACGGCTGCCTGGTCCTACTCCTACAGGCATTGATCGTCACAGAGTTCTTCCAAAAAACAACCTCCCATCACATCCTCTAAAACTCAAATTATAGCTTTTCTTCCTTCCACTAAGACACGACTCACAAGAGACAACAGATAACAACAACAAGGGTTTTCAACAACAACAACAACAACTAGATCTACGTAAAGAACTCCATCATCAAACTCAGACGCCAAACACGTCATTTTTAGACTTCTTTTATAGCAAGACTTTGCCACAGACGGCGAATTCATTCGACGCTTTCCGCATTCATTCGACGCTTTCCGCTTTTTTGGAATCATCAAAATGGCGCCTTCCACCCTCAAAGCTTTTGTGGCCGTAGCGGGCCTCAACGCAGCAACTGGGAAGTTAATTATGCTCATCATCCTAGGTTAATAATCCCTTCAATCAATATGTTTATTTGATGATGAGTTATAGATTGATAGTCACGCTTCGGCTTCTTTCTCGTCCTCACCATTCAGGACCGTTTCAGGAACTGTCTCGTCTTGCTGATACAGTAGAAAATGACTATCGAAGACGCAATGATGGGTTACGGGATTAAGCAGTTTGAAGGGTCGGTAATGTAGTAAGTGAACTAAATGAAGGACTGGCGGGTTTTATTGCTTTTCCTTTTTCTTCTGACTGTTGGTTCCACTTTTGAGGGCTCCCTCATATTGAATGATAAATACTTCGTTCCTTATTTCTGATGCTTCTTCTAAAGATCCACTTCGTCACAAACAGCATGTTACTGAGGTAAAGTGCAAGGAATTCTTGCCAGGCTTTTTCTCAGGTTCTGGGAAGACTATTCATCTTTTATGGCCTGTTTCTCAAATTCAATTCATGTTTATTCATCTTACCTTTCGAAAATTACTAGTACCTCTTCGAAAAAGTATGATCATGATATCAATCAGTCAGTCAGAATCAGTCAATCTGTCAGTCAGTGAATCAGTCAATCAATCAATCAATCAATCAATCAGTCAATCAATTAATCCGTCAGTCAGTCACTCAGTCAGTCAGTCAGTGAGTCAGTCAGTCAGTCAGTCAGTGAGTGAGTCAATCAATGTCGCGCAAGGTCGTAACCTCTTCGAACTTGAGACGAGATTTGCAAAGGCAAGGAGAACGTCAAAGAATCGGGGGTGATTGAGAATTATGGATGGCCAACAATGTGAAAAATGGACTTCATTTGTCATATTGTAGTTTCGCATGTTCTTAGACGATACCTCTTTAGCAAAGACACCCTATCCTATCCTATCCTATCCTATCCTATCCTATCCTATCCTATCCTATCCTATCCTATCCTACTTTATTCCACCCTCATTGCACCCTGTAACCTCTATCATAGTCTTCACTCTCAATACATTTAGTGTGTAACAGGACTTCACTTTCCTCTCTACAGCTATTGACTATAGCTACGTTCAAGAAAAAGTGTTGATGATCCTATTTTTTTTGTCCGAACCTAAACAGTAGACTCTTTCTCGTACTTCCTGGCTCTTATCTCAAGCTTCCCAGTGTTTTGTTCGCAATTAGTTACTTAGATCCTGGCTCTTTCGACGTCTATATATGTTCCAGGGCGCGGGGCGACGCCCCCCCCCTTTTTGAGGCCTCTGCCGGGGGGGAAGGCCTCAAAAGGCCCCCCCCACCCCCCCCTGTCCCCTTCCAGGTGCTTGGGGTCCCCTAGAGGCCTCGGACGTAGGTGGAAGGCCTCAAGAGGGCCTCAAGGGGGGCCGCTTCCGCTTCCTCCCAGCTGCTTGGCTGTCCCGCAGAGGCCACCGACGTAGGTGGAAGGCCTCAAGGGGGGCCAAGGGGCTCGCTGCCTCCTTCTCGTTTGCATGTACCCTACAGACTTGAGGGGTTAGATGGCAGCGGAAGGCCTCCGAAGACGGCAAAAAGCGAAGGGCTGGACCCCCTGAGCCGTGCCGCTTGAACCCTCCGGGCCCTTGGTCATCGGCTTGCCTGCGACCGTGGCCCTTAGGAACACGCTGAGAGGCCCAAGGGGAGGAAGGCGCCAAGTTTTGAGGCCTTCCACCACGAGAATCCGCGAAAAATCCGCGCGGAAAAGCGCGCGCGCGCCACCACAAACCAGACCACAGGGGGGGGGGCGTTCGGCCCTGCGTCCTATATACATTTACTTAGATCATGGCCTGGATAGAAGGCCAGGGTGGCTTATACTTTCGTCATTATAACTGCTTCTACCTCGAAGATCGTCCCCTCTCTTCTAAGAAGAGCAGCCTATTCCCGGTATGACTGAGAACGAGAAGGAGAAGCTCGTGTGGAAGATGCGCGCGGCCAGAAACAAGGCACACAAGACCGAAGAGGAGGTGAAACTCCGTGCGGAGTTAAGAAACTTAGTGTACTATAACTAGAAGTTTCTTAAGTAAAAAGAGTTCGAAAACTTCGGGTCGAACTCTCAGAAGTTAAGAAACCTTCTTAAGCCTAGAGCTGCTATCCGTCCTCCTAGGAGGTACCGACCCTCAACATATCGACCCTCATATAGTTGTATCCGCCGATTGTACCCTTTCTGGTTAGCTTAACTAAATTAACTCACTTCGCGGCCCAGGGGAGGCTTAGTGCTAGCGTCTAAAGTTAAACATTCCATGGTTGCTAGCGTCCAGACAGTAGTACAAAGAAAGTGTTGGCCTGAGTGGAGCAAATGAGTGAAAATATCAATATCTTCTACTAGTACTATTCTCTACAATCATGATAACCTACTATGATGATGATCTACCATCCGTTTGGAACCCAACCTAACCTAACCTAGCCTCGATTTTTATTATGCGGACATGAAGGAGGCTGAGGAATGAAGTGGAATTCTGAAAAAAGAGAGTGAGACGATTTTTCTTCTCCTTAATATGTGTGCAATCGGTTCGATTCTTTTTATACTCACATAGTTAGCACTCTCTCGATCTTTCATGCTTGGCCATAGAGGCTGTGCTGGACGAGGTGCGAGAGCTCGCAGGACCAGTCTGTTGCAAGGCGTCGCCGGTAGATTTTATGGAGGAAAAACAAGAATTTATCATGAAGACATTTCTTTCTATAATTAAAATAGTTCAATAGTTCAAAATAGTTCAAAACTTCGTACAGCGAGTACATGGATGAACGTAGTGCCGAGTCTATCATGCTCTTCGTATCTGATACATTTAACTGAGAAAGATAAGGTCCTACGTACTACTGGTCACTTTAGCTTCCTAGAGATGATCAGAAGTTGTACAAGGAGCATCATCTTCTACTGCTAATACTATCACTACTCCTGCTACTACTACTACACTGACATATACATAAAGTAGACGCTTCTGAAGTCATCTGCAGTGTAGCCAACGTGCAGACCTTTTCTAAGATAAAAATCAAAAACCAAACCATGGAGTGAGTGTTCAAAAATACTCTGCTTCTACTATATCAGTCGTACAGCACCGAAGTCTTCAGCCTGAAGATCTTCAGTCGCGCATGGGCGTGTGACAAAAGCTCTAATCCATGCTGCTAGAAGACGCAGTGTTGTGGTGCCTCCTGTGGACGTGAAGATCTTCTTCTGTTTGTGCGTGGTGCCTTGGAATGGTGTCTGCGGAAAGAAAAGATGACTCTCATAGTTACTATAGGGTGACTCTCATAGTAGATAGCAATCTAAAAGGTGACTCTACTAGATAGGGCGGGAAGATGCTACTTCTCATTATCACCTGTAGGATTAGAATGGTAGACTCACGCTCGTAATTCTCGGCTCTCTTGTTCTCACGCTTACCAGTTAGTAATAGTTGCTGACGCGGCTATATCAGCTGCTGATCCAACTAGTTTTTGCGGGTCATGATCACTATCAGAACTAGTCGCTGCGGATGCTATGAAGAGAATTAGATCAGAGACCCATAGTACTTTGACACTATAGTTGTTGATGCAAGTTGTTGATTCGACTGTTTCGGAACACCACTGTCGTGTAGATGACTGGAAGAATTTTAGGAAGGAAGATCAGCTAATATACATTTATCAATATCTTAGATGAATGGAGGACCATGCATAAGGATAATACACAAGGTCATAATACACATGATATTATCACCAGTGTATGTTCATCTCACCAATGATAGAGGATGATCATCTGAGCTGCGCTGATGATGGCTATAGAGGACATCTTCACGGAGGCATCGATCGTTGGCAATGATTTCTTCTCTTAGAATCCTTTGTAGTCCAGAAAGACAGCAGAGTTCTTTGATAAGAATGACGTCTCTAGGAGGTGTAGAAGAAGTCTATCTTGCTGTACAGAAAAATTTATACTGGAATCGGATTGTCAAGCATTGGATCATTATTATTCTGCATAGTGCAACGTATTTTTCATCATGTCTATCTTTCTACAACTATAGCTTCTTCAATATTTACTTAATCTTCATAGGAAATTCGGATGTAATTATAAAGAATCTATCATACCAACGAATAAGTGAAAATAGGTAGTACTAACACAAAAATAAGTGAAAATAAGTGCGAAAATGTGATAAGAAATTGGTAAATATAGTACTGTTGTTAATAATACTAATATCTGATCGAGACCATGTAGTTGTGTTGTGCTTAGTATAGGTACAACTAGAGGTACAACGAGCTCCACAGACGCCGTGATACTGCTGAGCAGAACCAGAGGGTTACAAACACTGAACCACAGAAGATAGTAAGGGTCGGAACGGCGGCAGCGAAAGAAAACGTGGAACCCTATTAAGGGTGCTAGCTTAGTACTTCTAGAGGTTCTTTTTATCTTCACAACTTCGAAGAAGAACGAAGACTAACTCAACTAACTACATGAAACAAATGAAACTCTTAATATTTCTTGGGAAAAATTCTACTTCAGGAAAGTAGGCATCACAAAAAATATTACACGTCGAGACGTTAATCTTTTTAATGTCTAAGGATGCGATGGATGTTCCACACGGAAGTCGTCAACTGCAGATGTTCATATGCTTAAATAAGCGAGCGTGGCGGGAAAAGAAGGTCTTGCAGTTCCGTTTCATCGGTGCGGAAAAAATTTCATCGGCAACACTACGGCTGTTGGACCACGGCGAGTCAAATCCTATTATAAATCCTATCACTTCCTCTCCTATCTTATCCTATCCTATCCTATCCCATCCTATCTGTCGATCAATCTTTAGTCTCGTGTGTCAACGTCGTGTGCACGTCTCTGTGTGTCAACGTCGCTGTGAATCTGTCAACGTCTCGTGTGTAAACATCGGTTGAAGGAGCACTTCGGACTTGTCTACTAGAAGCACCACCTCCGATACAGTGAGACTGATGGATCGTCAATCTCTCCTCTCAACAGTCTGCCCCAAACATCTCTCCTCTCCAAATCACCTCCAATTTTCCTCGTAAGTGGAGTACCGAATAGTGACTCGGTATTAATGATATAAGGCGTGGACATTTATGCAGGCATGTATTAATATAAGGCTACTTCTTCATAGTAGAACCTAAGACGTGGACATTTATGCAGGCATGTTGTCCAAGAAAGCATGTAAAAGTAACTAAATTACCTCTACTCAAGGCTACTGGTGGACACGGACCTTTTCACGTCTCACTCACTCAAGGCTGCGCATAGAAGCCACCAACTTCAACTTCAACTTCTTCTCAGTAGTACTTATCATGGCGAGGAGAAACGAGTATCGCATCAGGAAGGTGGAGTCGATCACGAAGCGGCTGCTGCTTGCCTTCGCTGGCCTTCACGGCCTGGTAAATGGGGAGAATCTTATGGAACTGGTAAATGGGGAGAATCTTATCGGCTTTTACCTTTCATATGGTAAAAACCAAACCATGGAGTCAGTGAGTGTTCAAAAATACTTTGCTTCTATTATACAAGACCATCCAACAACAAGCTAGACTAGCGGGTAGAGTTCGTCTGGGAAATCTTAGGCAGTCTGCCGAGTAGATTCACATCATCATACAAGGTCGGGGCTTACTAGGTATAGCGACGCTCAAAGCACATAGAGTAAAACAGCCAGTTAGTTTTCCCTCTATTCTTAGGTCTATCCCTACATGCAGTATGGAGTACAGATTTTTGCTAGGTAGGCAGCTCGGATCTTCTCAATCAACATAGTACTAGAAAATGATCCAGAAAATTATACGTGCTTCCCAGCTTATAGAAGATGATGAAAGTTTAGGCAAAAGTACTTGTTCTGAGAACAAGAAGCAAATACTACCCTCTACTTTTCCTCTCCCTCTCTCTCTACTCTCTCTAATTACCTACGCGGCAGTGGTGTAAAATGCGGGGCTTTTGAGAAGAGCTGGCTCTCCTGGTCGTCTCCAACGATCAAGTTGTTACGGAAGTTTGATCGTAAGCACCACAGCTGTAATGATTCAATAAACAAGATTTATCGTCCGTTGCAGGAGTGAAAAAAAGGTCATCTGTTTTTTTAGAGAAGTCAAATTATTCTTTTTTTGTCTAACTCTAAGGTCTACCTGGTTAGTGGTAGGATCCCCTTGTTAAAGATTTATTTGCGTTGTTCTTTCTGCTTTGAACTCGAAGCTTATTTGTAAGCTGTTACTTACTTATTTGTGCTTTCTGTTGCTTTGTTCTCTCTTTTTTTGGAACAAGCAGGTGAAGAAGTAGGGAACAAAAGAAATAAGTGCTCAAATTTACTCTAAGGGTGAAGGACATCTGCGGTGGATCGGAGAAAGTGAACACGAACAACCTGAAGGCTTATGAATTGTGTTGCAGGTTCAGGTTGTACTGATTTGAAGGAGCAGATTGTACTGAAATAGTACAATGATCTCCAGTTCTTGGCCTATTGTGGTCGCGGCCTATAGTACAAGAACTTCTTCTGTCCTACACAGTGAAAAAAAATATACGATGCTCCTGCTCCTCGATCATGTCGCTAAGAAATGATAATACCTGGGTTCAGTTCGGATGCCAAACGAGACCTGGAGAGAAGGCTGAAAGCAGCCAGAAAGGCCGAAAAGGAATCGAATTTAAGAAGGCGTCTCGTACGTCCTTGAGTATGATCTTCTCCATAAAAGGAATAGACACTTATGGATACATGTATTGTTCATAAGTGTTTTTTATTATCATGTGCGGCGCCAACCTCGTTCCCATCAAAAGTTCCGAGATGAGTGGTTTTAGGGCCATAGCAGTCTAGGAGTACTCTGGGCAATCTCTAACAAGACGGCATGATGAAAGTTCAGCAGATTTGATGACCGAGGCGCGGAAGCAGGTGGCTAGCACCTGTTGCTATTCAACAAGCAGGAACAAGCAGGATATGGCTAAGCAGGCAGGAACAAGCAGGCTAGAGGACGATCTTATGACGGGTTGTTTTGTGTGACTAAGTTCATTGTTAGGAGAAAACTCAACTAAGGACTGCAAAAATCCGGACAAAATTCAATCTTCTCGGGCATGATACGAATCCGCAGAACACTCGCCGCCTACTGCGCTCCCTTCTGGAAAACCCTCACCCAATTGCGAGCCAAGAACCTCGGGCGCCCTCCAAATCCCCGCGCCCCTCCAGAATCCCCCAGCATACATTTGCAGGCTGGTGCGGTGGACTCTGGAGGGGCGCGGGGAATCACATAAAACGAAACCAAAAGACAGAAAAACCAAGAGAGAGCAAGTTGCAAAAGTCGCTAAGCGAAGCACTTCCAGGACGAGGAGGCGACAATAATGACCGTTTTTGTGCAGTTCTTAGTTGACTTAGCGCCATTCTAATCAGCCACCTGCAGAAGCACGAGAGGCGCAGCGAGCACGCTACACCATCGAAACTTAACAAAAAGAGGAGGCGGGACGCCCTTTGGCTCGTCTGTTGCGCTGCGGGCTGCTCCCCTGGGCAGTGCTCTCCCAACACATGCCAACTCGCTCACCCGAGTGGGCTGGTTCTTCAGATGCAACAACTAGCAAAGCGCGCGCGGGCAAGGTAGTCAAGCTACAAACTTCAAAGCAACACGGTGGCACGTGCTTGCTTCTGTTCGGGTTGTTGTGTCAAATAGGTGACCTCGGTTGCATGTTGACTAGCTACTTCATCTATTACCTTAGAACTGGCTCGCCCAGTCGTTGGGGTTCTCTAGTAGGTTACTACTGGAGGAGTCTGCCGCGCTCTTATTAGCATGATACAAGTTCTCGAGGTCGAAAAAGTCTTCATCTAGATGCAGATCCTCCTCCTCAGTATATGAATCAACAACATCGTCTTCAGACAAGAGGCGCTCGCGCTTCTTGTTGTTGTTGTTGTTGTCCTCCCCGCCCTCAGGGGTAACCCCAGCGACCATACTTTTTACGAAATTATGTGCGCACAAGGGGCACAAGGACTCCGACGCCCTCGTGGTAGCGAAGGAGGGGGGGGTGCTTCCACGATATGCCACCGCGGAAGCAGCGCCCCTTCTTTCCCATGAATGCGTCGATATTTGCCCGAGTGAAATGGCGGGAATTGGTTTCCATCGTATTGTATGAGCATCCAATCAAATGTAAATGCTTGAGCATCACAGCCGTTCGCCCTTTTTGCGCACATAGAAAGTCCCTCGCGCCTTCGGTTAAGTTCAGCCAGCTCACGCCGCTGATCCCGGAGATATTCGTCGAGAAATCGTTAGCATTTAGAAATATAGCATGCTCAGATATCCCCTCAAGTGGGAACTTGTCCTCTTCGATTTTCAATCGGAAGTAGAACACTTTGTTATACGGTATCCCACTCTTGCTCGGAGGCATGAATAGTCCCTCCATGGCGTTGATAATCGTGGACTTCCCAGTTCCTTTCGCCCCAGAGAAACACAAGACGCGCGCCCGGTCTGGAAATTTGCCGTCTAGCGCAGCCTTCAACCAATGCCCAATTTTCTCCCTGGAGGTTTCACCATCTTCGTAGACCTCTTTTTCGTCATGGAAATCTATGCCCTGGATTAACGAAGCACACAACTCCCCTGGCGTCTCACAGGTACACTCCTGCTGGCCCGCTCGCTCGTAAAAGAAGCGAAAGGAGATCCTCTCCTTCCGCAAGTTATTCGACAAGACGCGGTCATGTATTGCGGGGATTAGAAGACGAGAACGAGCAAGGGCTTCAGAGCAAGAAAAGACCTAAGCGGACTGAAGGGAACGCCGCTGATTTTCGTTCCCCTAAGAAGTGAAACTATGAAGGACTATAGCTATACACTGCGAGCCTACTGTCCGTAATTTGTACTCCGCATTTGCTCGCTCGCCCTCCTTGGAGATCCAGCGAGACATGCGCAGGTAAGGTATGGCGGCGAGGCCCTTGCCCTGGTGCTCGTCGCACTTCTGCGCGATATACGCGGAGAAGTCACTCAGCGTCGCTAACTGTGGATGGTTGGAAACGACAGAGTAAATGTCCTCCCGATTACAGGGGCGCCGGGCGAGACCGGAGATCTGCTTTCCCTGTTAAACTTAGACGCTGACCCCCGCCCTGGAGGTCTTATGAGGGCACCCACCTTCGATGCCCTTTCTTGGTGGCAGCCCTCACCGAGCCTAGACCCCCCCCAGCGGTAGCCTTAATCATCCAAGAGCTGACGCGGGAGCTCCATGTTTAGGAGGAGCGGCTCCAAGTCGATGATAAACTTGCCCTCGTTTGGAACCATCAAGTACTTCAGTAGCCGCATGCGGTGGCTGAAAGTCCCAACATTTTCGATGACGCAGTGTCGCGCATCCATGACAGTGCCCTCCTCCTTCTTGAGATATTCCCAAACATAAAAAGCAATGTCGCACTCCGTGTGTTTGGAGCGGCCAGCGAATCCAAGGTAGGTGTGGTGGTGCAGTTCGTCACTCTTGTGTGGCTCCTGAAAAACCCCCAGACTAACCTTCTTCAGAAATTCAGCCGGCGACATCTTTGCCCTCAGCTTCTTATCACGCTCATCCAAGAACGCCTTTACCCCTCTTCTGAAGCGCGAAAGAGTGTCCTCCTTCGATATTGGTGACAAGCAGCCTGGCTTGTCCGAGTGGCTCCAAGTGAAAACCACGTCCTTAGCGCAGCACCCCTGCGTGAGAATGCTGGAAGCCTCATGCTTCTTAGCCCCTCCGAAGAAGCTCTCGACGGCGTCGTCGATGGTCTCCTTCTTCTTCGGTGCCATGCTGGCAACGAACCGACAAAAAAGAAAAACGAACCACCTACCAAAAAGGGGCAAAAATGGCGACGCCCATGGGGTTACAGAAGTCCACAAAAAAGGCGACCAGCATGCTACTAGAACGCACCCAACAGAAGAGCGACAAAGAAAGCCCGAAATGCAAGAAACTAAGCGGCAACCAGCTCGAAAAACGCCACGAAATTGAGTAAGCCTCTCTATTGCTTGCCGCTTTCCTGCTCGCAAGGCCAATTTTGGAAAAAAATCTGAAGACATCTTTTCAGTTTTTTCATCAAAAAATGCCTAGCGAGCAGGAAAGCGGCAAACAATAGAGAGGCGTACTCAATTCCGGCGAAACCCCCGCAAACTTCCCCGCTGAAATACTTCAAAAGAGTGCGAAAAGCGCCAGCAAATCGCCCCGACAATCTGCAAACACACGGCGGCGCGCGTCCTCAAGGGTCTGACCATTTAAAGGCGGCGGCGTGTCTCTCTTCCTTGTAACTAATCCCACGCGCGGCCCGTCTAAGTACGTTCTACACTCATGGAGCTGAGGAGGCTACCGGTGTGCACTCAGGCAACTACTGGAAAAAGTAGAGGCCATTACTATCTAACCTAGTTTAGACCTGTTGGCCACGCCAGTGGAACTTCTTTCCCAAACGCTCTAAAAGCAGCGAATCATCTTCCCCCTCAACATCGCCCCCCGGGCTACTTCCCTGGCCCTGCTCTAAGCCTTCAGGCGCGTCAACTTCCTCCCCATCCCCAGAGGAGTCGCCATCTAGTGGCTCATCAATGAGACAAAGCAAGAACTTAGGTGAAGCGATCTCCTTCCCCTCCACATATATACAGCCACCATAGCGCGCGAACGTGTGGAACGCGGTCAAGCGTGGCACGGTAAGCGTGTGCCGCTTCTTAGGCTCTGCGCGGGGGTCCAAGACTAAACCAAAACCCGGCAAGTTGGCAGCAAGCTGCTCCAGTGGCGTGCCCGGTTCATAACATCGCAGGACCCCTCTCGCGCTAGCTATAAAAGCATCTGCGACGGATTTCCCATGTTTTTCGGCGAAAAAGTTGACAGATACGGACGAGCAAAAACCCAAGAAAGAGCCCGGGCCGTCAAATAGCATAGTGCCAACAAGTTCCAAGCAACGAAATCCCCGGGCCGTATCGCTGTAGAATGAAGTAGAGTCCATATTCGGACAGAGTTCCCGCACCTTCTGCAAAGCCGTGGCCAAAAATTGCAGCGTAATGCGCCCCGTCTTCCGCATGCCTTTTGCGGTGGAAATCACTGGGATGCTCACACCCACTCCGCCGAAAAATATAACCACGCTAAGGAGCTCATGGGTAGACCCTAAGCTGAAAAATTCCGCGCTGGTTCCCCGGTTAGAAGTAAGCCGGACCCCACCAGCGAAGTCAAAAATGGCCACGACATTCGTCAAGCTGGCACAAGCCACAGCCGCGTCAAACTCCTCCCGTATGCGCGCCGCGAG
This sequence comes from Amoebophrya sp. A25, assembly GCA_905178165.1. NCBI lineage: Eukaryota > Dinophyceae > Syndiniales > Amoebophryaceae > Amoebophrya > Amoebophrya sp. A25. The sequence goes on along the minus strand of CAJINU010000020.1, from coordinate 213,266 downwards.
TGCTTCATGCTTTTCCAGAGCTTGAAAAAGCTCCTTGTGTTGCGCTGGCACTTTCCCCGGCTTTTCACATGCCAAGGCCTCTGCCCGGATTAGTCGCTGGGAATCCAAAGAGGAAACCACCCCAGAACCCCGCAGGATATACCTCACCCGGAGGGCCTTCAGCCTCTCACAATAATCACATAGGTCCCGGCTCTTCGGCACTCGCTTCGCAGGGCTGTGCCGCATCGCAGTCGAAACAGAAACACCCGCAGCAGCTGCCACATTCGTGGCCAAAGCAGTCGCCGGGCTCGTGAATATAAACCCCCCACGACTGTCCCGGCCAACCTCCGGGCGGTTCTTCCAAGCTTCTGCAACACGCTCACGGCGGTCGACTGCTTGAGCAGATGACGCACGTCGTCGCTTGTTCGGGCTGCTGCTGTTCACGTCAGCCGGCTCATGGCGAGACACCGAGGCAAACGCGGCCCATTTTCCCCGTGAAATTGAGGGCAGCGCCCTTATGATCGTCTCTTTCTCTTCCGCCTTGGTGTCGGGCTGGTTCATGAAGTTGCACAACTCCAAGAAGATGGCGCAACCATCTGCCCCGAGAAGGGGGCAACAATCAGACGACAAGAACCCACCAGACTTCAAAACCTCCCGCAGATTCGCGGCACGCCGTCGGCGTTGCCTCTCCCCCAGGTCTGCGACACCCTCAGACACAGGCCGGCCCGCGCGCGGCTCCATTTTTTTAATTGCCTGACAGTGTGCAGCTCTTTTCGCTAGTAATACAAAGACAAAACACACCCATAAACAAATGCGGCACCCTTGTGCACAGCGCAGCCCCTGCGCATGGATGCGGGCGGCGGCGGCGTCGGCGGGCTTCCTTCACGATGCGTTCCCCCCTGGCTGTGCGTCCCCCCTGGCTGTGCGTCCCCCCTGGCTGTGCGTCCCCCCTGGCTGTGCGGCCCCCCCTGGCTGTGCTTGAGGCAGCGGGCGCCCCTGGGTGTTTACAGCAAAGCCCTGGCGCGTGCAGCGGCGAGCGCCCTCGCGCGGGCTGCGGCGGCGGGGGCAGGCTCTCCCTGTGTAGTTACCCTACCCGGCGCGAGAGCCTAGGGGCGCCGGGCGTTCATCGAAGGGGGCACACACACACACACACACACACACGCACCCAGAAAACAAAACACCAGCGGGGGGCAGGCTCTCCCTAATTAATACCCCCACCCGGCGCGAGAGCCTCGGGGCGCCGGGTGGTCAAAAGTCGAACACTTAACAACATGAAAAGACCCACGAACGAAGAACCTCGGGCGGAGTGTCTCAAACCTCTCCGATTATGGCGAAAAATTCGACCACAGACAAGTGGAGTTAGAATGGAGAAAATTCAACTAAGGACTGCAAAAATCCGGACAAAATTCAATCCTCTCGGGCATGATACGAATCCGCAGAACACTCGCCGCCTACTGCGCTCCCTTCTGGAAAACCCTCACCCAATTGCGAGCCAAGAACCTCGGGCGCCCTCCAAATCCCCGCGCCCCTCCAGAATCCCCCAGCATACATTTGCAGGCTGGTGCGGTGGACTCTGGAGGGGCGCGGGGAATCACATAAAACGAAACCAAAAGACAGAAAAACCAAGAGAGAGCAAGTTGCAAAAGTCGCCAAGCGAAGCACTTCCAGGACGAGGAGGCGACAATAATGGCCGTTTTTGTGCAGTTCTTAGTTGACTTAACGCCTTAATAATAATAACAATACGTCTCTACGGTCATCAGGAAAGTTGACAACAGGGACGCACACATGCGTTCTGAAGTTACTTCTAGTCTGTTTTTATCGTACACCTGGACACAGCGTACTTGTAGAACGGTATGACTGGTTCCACTTCTGTAGTCTGTTTTTGACGTACTGTACTTAGTCCCGTGATCTTGCACATTCGCATTTCAATGTGTCATTTCAGTCTTTGCGAATGTGTACATCAAATGTACAACATTTCGCTTTAGAGGCTCTAATGTTGCTGGTTGCTGTGGAGCAGGCGAGAAGACGCCCCCCAAGGACAAGGTAAACGGAAAAGGAAAAGGTGACAAGAAGAAGAAGCCAAGGTCTTAGAAACCAGCAGTACTAGTAGAAGTACTAGTAGAAGGGCTAGAAGTACTGACTAAGGACTATAATTTAACCACTAAATAAGCTAAGTAAGAGTATTCTCCTTATCAAGTATACATAGTTTGAGTTTGGTCTGATCATTGACACGACTTGTTATATCACATTGATTCATTGAAACACCGAATGTTGACAATTATGCACGACATCTGGAACGTCTATTGGAACGTCTATATTCTTATTTATTTGTAAGATCTTGTTGACATCTAACTAACAGCATCTTCTGTATGCCACCTGTAAAACTGACATCCAGTATTGAAAAACTCAACCCAGTCTCGGCTACAGATATCCCAATCCAACTGTCATCACTTTGGAATAGCCGTATTAACTCAAATCATTGACATAAATTTGAATTTTTAGGAACGATCTCAAAGAGAGGACCTTGTTGACTACAATTGTATCTTCTACCTCGTAGGACATCAAGAACTACAAGTGCAGCTTTTACACAGAACCTAGGGCACCAAAATCAACTACCATTGCTCTGTACAACAGGCAGCTCAGTCACTCAAATTACAAAAGTGATTAAGAAACAGGTACTTTTGAGGAGATCCAGGTCTTCGTGAAACACGTATCTTTTGCAATTATTCTGTGTCTCAGCAGCAGTTGTTCAGAGAGAGTCTTATATCTGTACTACATCGGAGAACTGGGAAACAACTCTATAACAATATATCTGTTACTTATTGAAAGAGACAGTAAGAGTGCCCTGAAGTATCTGTGATTCGTCACGAGAAGCAGTTGAGTCAAAAGCTTCAAGTGTAGTCTGACTGTAAAAAAATTTTGGAACCATCTAAAACCAGCAAATATAGAGAACGACTCGAGAATGATAATCTGTCCTGGTGCGTGTATATACTGGCTGAGGCAGGACCCCATCTGAATCTGAATCTGGACAAAGTTGTAGTCTGTCTGTCTAAGAGAGAGTGAAGTAAGTCCTTGAACTTTGAGGACTTCCATTAAGTAGAGTCGTCTTGAGTGGTCTCTCGTGGTCTGTGCCTGTAGTGGTCTCTGTGGCGGAACAAGTCTGTCGGAGAGAGGTATTCCAGTGCCGGTGTTCCAACTCTTATTTGATCAGCTATGATTTTGATTTTTCGTCAGCCATTGAGAATTGTTTCCCTCGTCCCACTCCATTTATTCCTCTCGTATCAAACTAGACCTTTGTTCCTATAGAATCCACCTTTAGTGATCCACTTTTCATTCGGATGAAAGACATTACACATGATCTAAATCCAAATTTACTCCTTGTTCTGCAAAAATCAATCTACCAGCACCAACCCAAGACCAAGAACCATGTCGACGTCGAAAAAAAAACCACTTGCCGTTGTGAGTCCTGACGGACGTGTGCGCGTCTTGGCCGAGAAGAGCCCCAAAATGGCACCCAAGCGGATTCTAAAAGCACCCGTGAGGATTCATGCTTCGGTGTTGCGGAAAGTATTTCATTTATTCATACAATGCTGGTGCCTGTTAGTTTGTCATTTATTCATCCAATGCTGTCTCGCCTATGTACTTGATCGGTTTTGATGTTGTGATACTTCAAATTTTTCTCATACTGTTACTCGTACAGTGATATTACCTTGTGGATACAACTATTTCCTTTTTTTTCGATTTGACTATCATTTTTTCTAGTTAAGCTTGCTCCAACACCCACAACGAACAGGACGGCGACTCTTCCGGCACCGAAGACTTTTCCTCTGATGATATGTTTGTCGTGAATTCCATGAGCAGAAGTCCTCCAATGACGGGCGTTTCTACCTCAGTGCCTGTGGGAGGTCCTAAGCCATTGTTTATGTGGGAAGCAAGTGGCGATTACGGTCAACCCCCAGTCATCTACGAGCATGCAAATCAACATCACCCTGGGCATCATTCGAAACATGGTCATAATTCTGGGAGCCATCATTCGCATCATTCTGTGCATGCTTCCGGTCATCAGCAAAATAACGAGCAAGACACTTCTGAAAACGACGACGATGTGGACGATCCCTATGCTATAGATGTCGGTCTTCCAAAACCAGCTTTGCAAATGCCGAAACTTGAGGTCCCCGAGAGTAGCAAATTGAGGCACTTACAAGCGGCCAAGGACATCATTTCGCGTAACTCAGAGCTAGCGGAAGAACGCGCCAAGAAGCAGAAGCGGGAGAGAATGAAGGCAGAAAACAAAGCTAAGTTGGCGGCTTCCAAGCAGTCAAAGGCGTCTACTTTGTCAATGGATGACTCTGCTGACGAAGATCAAGATGGCGACGAGGATGATGATTTCGATGACGATGACGATGGTAAGAAAACCAAGTACCGTGTCCCGGATCAGCCCAAGCATCATGAGAAAGTCCACACAGTCATTAGTGCCCATATCGCAAGGTCTCAGAAGAGCTTGCAGCGTCGTGATGCACTCCATAAGGTTCTGGAAAAATTGGAAGGCCTCTTAGAAACGAGAAGCAAACTGCCGATCACAGACAAGCGCGCGCACAACAATGAGCACGAAGCATTGATCCACGAATACAAGAAGAAAGTGCACAAAGCCAAGCACAAAGCCGAAAAACTGTTGAAAAAGAACATCAAGGAGTCTAACGGTTTTTTGGATGAAGAGATGCTGAGGGAGCGCGAGCATTATTTCCAGCTATTGGGTGATAGCCATCAGCACGAGCATAAACACATCAAGGAGGACGTTCTCGCAAATGCTGTTGCTGGTGGAGCAGCTGCTTCGTCCCCTGAAGTTGCTGCTCACGATCATCCTGAAAGAATGCGGAAGGTCCGGACCAGTGTGAAAGTACCACCTGAGGATTACACCGAGGATGATCATGGTTCTGATGATGGTGAGGATCCGCTACAATCTCCGGAATTGCGCGACCTCCTTGCTATGGACCAGAAAGAGCATGAGAAAGCTCTTGCAGCTCCAGGAGCTAAAAGGCCGTCTTGGAGTGGCTTACTTCAAGCTGCAGCTTCTCTTGATCCGGTGGATCTGGATTTCGAATTGGGTGGCATATTCGAAAACCCAGTAGATAAGAGAAAGAATAAAGAAGATCCTTTGAAAATGGACCCTACTGCACGCGATAACATCATGGGCTTGGCCGCTCCCTTGCCTGGACTCAATAATGCTGTTGCAAAGCATGTTTCGGATCAAAAGATCCACTTGCTAGAAGGCGTGCGAATGAATGCGAAATCGAGGCCTGGGGAAACAAGGAAGTTCCAGAGCTGGTCAGCTTGGTTTGATCACGCCTTGGGGTTTCATGCAGAATCAGATGCTGACGATGACCACGACATCCTCCATGGCCGTAAGCCCTTTGGTGGCTCGCCAAAAGCGGGACAACAAAGTCCAACTTCTGCGATTAGGTTGCCAGGTTCTCCTATACTTGGAGGCGCTAAGAATGCTGGATCTCCTATACTTGGAGGCGCTAAGAATGCTGGATCTCCTATACTTGGAGGCGCAGTTGTTGGTACTCGAACTCTTGGTGGCACAACAGGAGCTTCTCTCTCTCCTACTGCAGCAGGAGCATCTACTACGCAGAAGAAAGAGCATCATCGTGTCTTGGGAAAGAAACCGAAAGCAGGAGAAAGCACATTATTCTCGATGTTTCAAGAGATCTACAATGGCGCTGCCTCTACCCCAGCGATGAGCGCAGAAGCTGCAGCTGCTGCGAAAGCGAAGAAGGATACCGCGTCCACGACTACATTTCTTTCCAAATCTGGCAGTAAAACAGCTCTACGTGTTGACAGCAGCATCGTCGCACCTTTAGACGGAGATGATGACGATGAAGAAGATGATGTTCCGCATGTTCGTACTAAGCCGTTGCCTCATGGGGATTACATGAACGGTGGCTTTACTGCTCCACCTCTGAGCACTTTTAATGTTCCAAACCGCAGTGCGGCTGCTAGCAATAGTGGAGACATGTTTTTAGCTGCTGGAAATCCTGGAAAATTAGTCGCACCACCAAATTTCGATCCCAAAGCACCGTTGGTGCAGGCCCAGAATATCAGTCCTTTCAAGCAAGGGAATGGCAGCAACAGAGCTGCTGCGAACAATAGGGACTATGTCAAGGGTCGTGCAGATCCGTTTGAGTTCAGTTTTCAGAAAAACGACTACGAGACATTGGTAAAATCGCATTTTTCTATTCGCAATCGAGAAGATGGTCGGGAATGTCAGCCTCTTCCTGCAGAGATTTTCGCTGCGCCACATTTAACTACACCACGATTGGACAGGCGAGAACTCACGTTGCAGGACATTCGTATGGCAGACGAAAGCGCTGGTAGAATCTTGCCTCCTTCGCCACCACTGCCGAAAGTGGAAATCAATGTGGCGTCGACCCCACGGTTGGGCAACAAAGCTTCTCTAGGACTGGCGTCAGCAGCATACCATCTCCACGTGAAGAAGGACCTAGATACAGGCGCCGACGCTTTTTCCTCAGGCGGTGGTAAGCATCACTTGCAGGGACCGCTGTGTAAGGATCCCGTTGACGGCCTTATCAAGGTAAGACCCGAGTTGAAGAACACCTTGGGGTGTGTGTCTCCCTTTGCGGTGTTGAGGGCAGCGCCTTTGGGCGGTCAATTCCTGGACAAACCGAAATTGGACGTGTCTTCTGTGTTAGAATTGGGCGACTTGAAAGTACCAGTGGACGAAAGCTTGCTGCCAGGTGGGCAACGTCGTTTGTTGTCGGAAGAGCAGATGCCGGTGCCCGTTTTGGCCGAGCCAGCTTTGAGAGGCGAATACAAAGTCCACAAAGCGGCGCGCCGCGCATTGGGCAAGCCGTCCAAGATTATCAAGCAAGGCAAGATCGAACTACCCACAGTCGAATTGGCAGAAGTCTCGCCCATCCGCCTAGGACGTGAGGAAACGCTTGGTCTTGCCTCAGCTAGTATTTGCGTGGACATCCGAGACCCTGGAGCGACGGACAGTCGTCGCAGTAGCCACTTCAACAGCGCGGGCAAAGTGAAGATCAGCGAGGACAACATCTTGTCCGATGTCACTTCGTATGGAAAGTTGAACCCGAAACTGTGCACGAGACTAGGCAAGGAAGCGTTATTAGATGAGCCTGTGATGGACCATTCGAAAACGCGCTCTCCGAAGGTGAATCACAACAAAGATTCGTTGTTATTCCATGATTGGTTTCCTGGAGTGAATGCCGACTATGACGACGACGACCGCAACGAAGCTGCTTTACGGCTTCAGTCTGTTTACAGAGGTGGTAGGGATCGTGAACTAGTGCGGCAAAAGCATAAAGTCGCCGCTTGGATCCAAGCCGCCTATCGGGGTCGCGAAGCCCGACAACGTGTACGGGAACTCTATGAGGCTAGAAGAAACTACGCGGCCACGCTGTTGCAAAGATGGGTCCGCAACAGGAAAGCGCGTCGTGAGTTGGGCAGCACGAATGCACTCGCTTTGATGATGTTCACCGCAACCAATAAAAAAGCGGAGGAGGAATTCCGGAGAAAGGAACACGAAGTACGCCAATTAATGCGCCACCAACAGATCGTGCACATTCAGAAACACTACAGAGGTAGGCTGGCGAGAAAGCGGGTGTCGGAAGATAAAGCAAGACGATCGAGTGCTGCGACGTCAGTCCAAAAAGTGTATCGAGGCAGCAAGGGTAGGCGACAAGCGGGTGACTTGCGTCAATTTCGAGAGGACGAGAAGCGACGACAGGAAAGAGAAGCTGAAAGAGAGGCAAGGAGCAAAGAGAGGGCTTTGTCTAAAGAACGTGCGCCCTCTAGAGACCGTTCTGCAGAGCGGCGCTCTCCTCTTCTCTCGTCAAAGAAGAAACGATCCTCAAAAGGTCAAAATCCTCAACAAGGTGATGACGTCACAGAACCAGGGAAAATCCGTTATGGTAGTGGTACCAGTGGTCGCAAGAGGAGCCCAGCAGCAAAGAAAAAATCACCTCTCCGGCCTAAGAATCTCTATCTCGGAAAGCCAGAAGCTATCGGAAAAGTTGTGCGAATAATTGACGGCGAAGGGGCCGCAGATGGAGGACCACGTAAGAGAAGTAAGAAGACAAGTCCCGCTTCCAGGAACATGAAAAACTCCACTTCAGCAAGCTCCTCAAAGAAGTCACCACAGCTCTTCTACTCCTCTACTTTGGACAGAGGAGACCACGACACAAGTTCCAGTTCCAGTTCTTCCAACGTGGATCACGACAGCGTTGAGGACTTCATGAAGGCCTTGTTGGATGCCGACACTTCTGCCTCGAACGTAAACGCCTATTTGCAGCAGATCATCGGGTACAGCGAGCAGGTCGGTCTGGGCCAGCAGCAAAAAAACAAGACCAAGTTGGTCAAGAATACATCAACTGGAACTTCTGTTGAACAATTTGAAGAGCAACCAGCACGTGGTCGATCACCTACAAATCTTCAGAGTCCTCCAGGTACGCGTGGGTCCCGTCGTATCGGAGGCCCAGTGATGCTATACTACAACGACGGATCGCAGTCACCTACTGAGCGACCTACGATTGGGAAATTCAACGTCCCTCCACCTGGCCCGTTGCTTGGTCCTCGTGGCTCTTTGACGCGTAAAAGTCAAGCTCCTAAGGTCACAGTCGCTGACGACGACTTTGTTGAAAAGGTGTTAGAAAGTGCTGCTTCTCGTCGTTCAGTTTTCAACCGGGATGCGGAACAAAAAGCGATTAAGGCGAAACAAGAAGCTGAGCAAAAGAAGGCGGCGAGTGTGAAAGACAAATTAGGAGCCTTAGCCGCTGACCTGTCCGAAGACGAATTGAACGCGGTTTTGAAGTCTCTAGAACGCAAAAAAGAGCGTAAAAGCGTGCGAGGACGGTCGCCGGGTCCGAATGGGGAACAAGGAACATCCGTGGAGGCTTCTAATGGGAACAATCCTAATACTGTGACTTCACCTTCCACTTCTATGTTCCAGCCTGACAAGAAGAAAACCTCAATTGCTCTCCAGAAATCTCCATCTCCAGGATCTCCAGGAGGTAGACCAGTATTAGGCCAATTTCGTACCTCTCAGCAGACTGCTCAACTTTCACCTGGTGGATTACTCTCCACCGGTCCTGGCAGGATCAGCCTGGCAGTCACTGCGCATCACCCGGTGCCCCATGGCTGGGAGGAAGCAAGAGCAGCCCATAGTAAGGCCTTCAAGGACAACATGAAGCGACTGTCTGGAGGTAATCCGGATGACGAAGAAAAATTCACTACCTCTGAGGAAGAGGATGGAGGGTTCGATGCCAACGGAAAGCCTAAGAAGTCCGCTTCGGTTCCTCGCGTTGGCAAAGACGGACAAGCACCAGTAAAGCGATTGAGAAAGTTGTTGATCAGAGCCTTACCTCAAGGTTTTGAGAGGCTGAAAGAAGCTTTGGATGCCGCGCCAGAAGCACCCTTGGGGAAGAACCCTACTAGGGCAGGCGAAATTGACGACAACGGCAATCGCAGACCGTCTTTGCTTTCTATGAACTTCAAGAAGGTCTTACCCATGTTGAAACGCGAACGCGACACCGAAGCCTTGTCTAAGATGCTAGACAGTGTGTGGGATAGAGCTGAAAGCCTGTCTTCCAAAGTTAAGACTCTAGAACAGGACAATGCCGCACACTTAGAGGAGTTGTCTCGACACGTAACTAAACCACTCAAGCAGTCTCTGAAGGAGACGAGTCCGGAGGAGAAGCGCATGAGGCAAGTTTTCGGACCGCCTCCAGATTTGGGTACGAACTTTTACGGGAAAATGGTCGCTACGTCCAATACCTTTTGGCGAGAATATCGTGCGAAGCAACAAAAGGACGCGGAAGATGCTCAAATCCACGAGAATTTCAGATTCGGAGAGCGATTTGACGGGGACCTGCCGTTTTCTATCGCAGAAGAACTCGGAAACCCTATTTTCACGGGTTTGAGTCCTGCTGCGGTGCCGAACAGCAAACATGCGATTCGGGCAACAAGCGTGCCTCCAACACGGAACAGTTCTTTAGGTAACATTCACATGGAGCGGTCTTCAATGGCAGGAAAAAGTCGGAAAAGCCAGGCATTGGGACAACTCGGAGGCGCTGCTTCTCCACAGCAGTCTTGGCGGAGCAGTCTTGGCGGATCTCCACCGCAGCAACAGCCTCAGGTGGATCCGGAATCCGGATTGCTCATACCTACTGGTGTGACCAACATGACAGCAAACTTTGTGGCTGCTGCCGGAGCCTCGCCACCTCCTGGCGTTGGCAATAGCAGAACTTCTAGCGCTATCAACCGCAATACCCTGAAAAGCGGAGGCGGCGGTGGCTTAGTCGATGCGATATTTCCCAGTGCTGCTGGCAAGCGAGCTTCTATGAGGACTATGGCCCGAGGAAGCAATGCCCGAATTGTGCAGACAGAAGGTGAAGATGGATCCCCCATTGACGCAGATGAAGGCGAAGAAGGTAACGCTGCTGGAGATTGCAACGACCCCCTCCCTGCTCCAGGTCGTAGTCGTAGCATCATTCGTGGTGGACGTCGTGCCTCCGTGCTTTTTCCGGATCGGGCACCGCCAAAGTTGAACTTCGAAGTCGCTTTGGCAGAGGGTGCGCCGGAAGTGGACGAGACGCTAGAAGACCGCGATAAACGTGCTGACTTGCTGTTCTTAAAAAAAGTCGCAGCATATGAAGAACTGTTGAAGAAGGAGGATGAACAAGCAAGATTGGGAGCTGGATCGAGCAAAGGTACTTATATATATTTAATTTCTAGCCTGTGGCTGCGTAAAAAATACAATTAATATACGTCTTATATAAATATAATCCTCGCCCCCTACAAACTTAGGCTTGTCCCGTGCAACAATATATAATCCTCGCCCCCTACTTATTGAAGATACCTACTGCATAACTACAGCGTTCTTCTGTGTCCAAAATTTATCCATTTCTCGTTTTTCACGCTGCTCGTTGATGACTATTCTTTACTTGTTCCTCGACCATCCATGAAGCTGCTCCACTACCAGGCATTCCCGAAGACCCTCGTATCCGTGACGTCCGCCTCATGCACGAAGCCGGCATTTCGCACAGTGAGTTGGAGCAGCTGCTTTTCCGCTACGACGACAACCGCATCCGGGATCCTAGCGTGCTCCATTTCGCTGCGGAGCATTTTGTGCAGTACAAAATCCAGGAACAAAAGTCCAACAAGAAAGACGCGGACACACAGACTAGGGTTATGACAAATGAAGAAAGTCATGAAGCGCCTGCCGGACTTGTTCTTGGAGGAGGAGCAAGTGGTCCGGGAGGCCCTGGTATTGTAGCTGGTGTTCCAGGTATGGGTGGCATGAAAGTTCGTCAAAGTGTTGGCCACTGGTATTTCAACGAGGAATTTCCGGGAGATATGCAGGAAGAGGACGTCTACGATCCGAGACCTGGAGGAAGGGCCTCTAAACTGGTGAATGCACGATTAGAAACGGAAGATCTCCAGGCGATGGAGATGGGCGCGACGCCTTTGAGGGCAGGGAAAGTACCTCAGAAGGATGGAGCGATTAGCTTAGGAGATCGCGTAATCCGTCGGAGTTTCCAGGGTGCTCCGGCGCCCGTTGGGAAACCAAGAGACGCGTTCGATTTGGCGGTTCTGGAGCAGAAGTTAGGAGCCGAACAAGGAAGCTTAGTGGGAGAACAAGGACGACTTGGAATGGGAATGACTCCTCCGATCCTGGCTGATCGAGGACAACAAACTAGTTTGGTTTTCAACAACAAAGTTGAGGACGGAGATGAACAAACTACTCTGGTTTTCAACAACAAAAATGAGGACGGAGATGAACAAACTAGTTTGGTTTTCAACAACAAAGTTGAGGACGGAGATGGTGTTCCTAAAACTCGCTCGTCTACTGCAGTAGATCGCGCATCTTTACTTTCTCCACGAGAGAATAGTAACACGAGGGCGAAGTCCACGTGGCCCAGAGGTCTCGACGTCGCTCACGACGACACTGTGACACCGAATGCGCGGTTGCGAAAAGGAGAGACGAGCGCTTCGAATAAGGCAAATCCGGATGTTGAACTGCCACCTGACCTTCCGGAATTGAAGCCCTTCGCGATGCCGCGTGCAGAAGGATCGCAGATGGACGGCTTTGGCGGGGCTTTTGTGGTGGACGAAGGCTGGACGGAATATGAGGTGGACGAGCATCCTGTGGCGAGGAAGGAGAGATTGTCTAGAGGAGAGGAAGATAGCCTGAAGAAGGACAAAAAGTCTAAGAACGGGTCTCCAAAGGCAGGGGTAGCAGGTGCTGAGGAAACAAAGAGCACCTCAATCGAACTTCAAAAAGGCCAACGCCGCAGTTTGCTTCAACGGTTTTATACCACGCTGACTGGTGCTGACGACGAGGATGAAGATGCTTCTGCGGATTCTAGTAAGGGAAAGAACAAAGGTGCTCTGGATGGATCATCTGGTTCCTCCACTAGTAAAGGTGCAGTTATCACTGGTGATAAAAAGCAAGTAGACCTCACGCATTGGGGTGGGTCTCCCGTCAACTGGCTTAGCGTCCTAGATTTCGAGGATATCCGCAGGCAGGCAGCAGCAGTTGACAGATACGAAAAGGAAAAACGCATCCAACGTTCTGTTCGCTGGATCTGCAGGCATTGGCGGAGAGTGAGTGCCATGGCGACTAATAAAGACAACGTTCCGGAGGAATTGCGACGTCGACCACTCATGGTAGACCGCTTAGCGGCTGATCAGAAGAAGCTAGAGGAAATCTTAGCTCGCAAAGGTCTGGGGATGTCACCGAATCCTAGTAAATCTCCTTTGCAAAGACGTAGAAGCCTGGAAGAGTTGGTGGAGGACATGGAAGATTCAGGAGAGGCCAAAATCTTAGACCTACGCTCGGAAGAAGCAGGTTTTGCGCCGATTACAGACACACAGAAGGTTTGGCGTCGATTGTCTTCAGATGCTCAAAATCTGATGGAGCAGCTCAAAGTAGAAGAGGATGTCGTTGGAGATGCGGCAGCTGCGACGAAGACAGATGATGCTGGAGCCTCTGCGCCTTCTGAAGACGCACAAGGCGACAGCGAAAAAGACCCTTCTGCTGCTGATAACAAGTCCTCTGTCAAGAAAACCAAAACCGTCGAATTCGTGGGCGGATCCGAAGGCGAGGCCTTGTTTAAGCAGCTAGCCCAACTTCAGCAGCTCGCAAATGACGGAGTTGAGCGCAAGAAACTTGAAGAGATCGACCCCTCTTCCGCTACTTCCAACGGTGAAACAGACAAGGAGAAGAACAACAAGACTAGGGATAAGTACAAAAAGGGCATCACGTCATTGCAGGATCGCTTAGCCTCTAAACTCGCGGAAGAGGAAAAATTGCGGCATGGCGTCCAAACAGACGAGGAGGAAAACGACAGTTGGGAACAACTAAACGCTGATATGCGCAAACTTCACGATATGATGGATGAAGTCTTAGCTCTCCAGTCTGCGGACAACTTATACGAATCTGTGAACGGCAAAGTAACAAAGCAAAAGGCCACTAAGAAGCGAGAAGAAAGACGAGCATCTAGAGAACGCGACCGTCAGAAGATCGAGGAAAGACTCCAGACTCTGGAAGCAAGACATTTGGATGCTGACGGTATTGTGAATCGTTTGATCCAAGCTCGTTTGTCGGCCACTGGAACGTCTCTTAACACTGACTCGGGTGGTGCGAATACGGACACTGCTGCTGCTGTTGGTGCTGGTGCAAGAGCAGCCACTGCAGATGCTATAGCTGCAAAAGGGTATTCTAGTGCTGCTTCTTTACTCTCTGCGGACATGGAGGATATGCAAGCAAGGTTGAGAGACTCCTCTCAAGCCAGGCGTGTCTCAGTAGCTGACATCCTAGCTAAGGACAACGCTCGGATCGCTGCAGAGAAGAACAAACGGGACTCATCGGCTTCGCCAGAAGTGGTACGCGCGAAAGATCTTCAGGACGTTCCTCTAGCTGGTCATAGTAGAGCGTCGGTCAAAGTAGGTTTGCCTGAGACTCTACGGTCTCCAGAGTCGCCGTTTAAAAGGTCCCAGTCTATGAAGGTTGGCGGTGTAGGGGAGATGGAGGCGTCATGGACTAAAGATACTTCGGGAGGAGATGCGACAGTGCAGGCAAATAGATCCACAGGGATCAAAGAACCGCCTACAGGAGCCACAGCGACATCAAAAGCAGGTTCGAGGGCAGGGTCTAAAGAAGCTAACGCCACCCCTCGAGCAGCCAGGAACAAGTCTGCAAGTAAGGAAGCATCAGCTTCATCTTCGACGGCAGCTAACAAAGCAGCTACTACTTCTGCTGCTAAGGCCCAACTTACTGCTGCCACCGCAAAGGTTGCTCAGGCAGCCAAGGTAACTTCCACCACAGCAGCGGGAGCAGCAGATACAGCTGCGAACAAGGGGGCTCCAGCTCGACAGCAAACCCTCTATTTCTCAGAACCATGTGATGAGAGTTCTTGTTCGGCACGATCCGCCTCTGAGCTACAACAGATGAAAGGGGGCTTGTCTTCTATGAAGCTGGGGTCAGAGCAGATGAAGAGTTTGTCTTCGAGGCTGCATAAGATGCGTGTTAGCGCTATGTTTGATGCGGCTGAAGAGATCAACACTATGGAATATGTGGAACCAGAAGTAGAGGTGGACTCTCAACAATTGCACTTCAGTCGTTCGGGGATCGACGGTCGTGAAGATGAACGATTACCCCAACAAAACAAGATGAAGCAACAAAACACGAAACAACAGACTCTGTTTAGTAGTTCTTTGCGCCCGCGTGCTGCTCCGATTTTCAAAAATTTCGTTCCAACTTCGGATTCAGATGCAAACGTGTGCCCACCACATAAAGTGCCAGCGCGTAGCGATCCGCGTGTTTTGCAGAAAGTTGAGAAGCTAAAGCAGGCGTCTAGGCTGAATTCCTCACGTAGTCAAACGACTTCACGTAGTAGTCATGTGCCAGCACAAGATGGAAGTGTAGCAAACACGAATGTTAGTACTTTCTCTTCAACATCAGCGGCGCCAACGAGCGCCTTGTGGGGAAGCAATAGAGGTATTCAGCAGAGACCTGTTCACCTTTTTACAACCCAAGGAGCAACCTCTACAGGCGTCCCTGGAGGATTGTGGGGTGCGCCAACTGCTTCATCTCGTTCTAACTACCTTCAAAGCAGAAGCCAAAATCTAGTAATCGGCCGTCTGTCCGATGTGACCTCTGGTTCTGGTATCAAGCCGAAGCAGATAGCGCAGGGAAAACGACAGATGTTTGGCCCTGGGGAAGTTATTCAACAAATGGTAGCAGGAGATTTGGTCGAAGAAGAAGTAAGCAGTAGTGAAGAAACGGCGTAACCACTCGCACTTTCAGAACTTGTCTCTATGGCTATCAGGAAAGACAGCAATAGGGACGCACGCAGGCATGCCTAATCATGATTGGCACTTCTCAGTGAAAACTTTTTATCTCTGTACGATTGATTTTAAGATGTACAGAGAAATCTGATGTATGAGTGAACTTTTTTCCTCAGAAAGCGTTGGTTCATTATAGAATCACGAAAATTCATAGGAGACTAATTCTATTGAAAAACGTTGACAAAAACAAAGCCAAAGGTTAAAGCAGGGATCGAAATGTACAAGCATTGTAAGAAAAATGTAAATCTACACTTGGCTCTATCGACGAAGATACATGCAATGTTAATGAAAGTCTAGTTAATGAATTCAAACGAAACTAGTAGAACGCAGACCAAAATCACAATGTTACACTTCGGAAACATCTTACTACAGCAAACAGTTACGACAAATTCAAATATTGGACCTCTACTAGGTTGAGCAAATTCTTGGACCCCTTCTCTATCACTAAGTATGGACGAATCATCACATCACCCTTCGACATCAAAATTCGGATCTAGAAGAACTAGAAGTAGATCTCAGAATCGGAATAAACATGTCAGGAACAACTAAGTACTTCTGCAAATGAATGGAATCAGCAACGTAAGCAACACGAATCTACAGATGTACAATATCTCTTTGGGAATGGAAATCTACGCAGAGGGTCGTGCGCTTCTAAGCTGGCTCCTTGTGTCTTGGTTCTCGTTCGATGTTGTTCAAATCGGGTCTACAGCAAATGAACTTCATCTTCAGAGATTGATTCTAGCTTCTAGTAGGTTCTTGCCGGCAGGCCGCGGTGTTGAATCTCCACGTGGCATCTCTTGAATCATGCGAAAAACAAGTCGGTTCTCGTCTTCAAACAGCGATCCTCTTGTCTTGCGGTATGGCGATGATCTTCTTGTCCAGGTCTGTCATTGACGACAGGAACCATGTTGTGCATGTCTTTTGACACGAACAGCATTGCCACGATCTTGAAATCTCTGCTCTATGAAAACAGGTGCCACGACTGTGGTTTCGTTGTACTACAGCTAGAAGTGCTGGTTGCAGTAGTGCACAAGTAATAGCTGTTGCTTTTCCTGTTGGGCTGAAGATCATTTTGCTAGATTGTTATTGTTTCTTGTTTGATGGCATCACTTTGTTGAATTCGTAAATTTCTTACGACCAGAAGCAGAAACAACCCAAAGTCAAACTCAAACTCACTCTCACATGATCATACTTACTAAATACTTACTTAGTTTAATATTTTCTTCCTCAGAAATCACAAAAAATGGGTAAGACACGTCCGACGCGAAGGAAGCTCGCGCAGTACTTTAACTGGAGGGTCAAAGTTGAGTGCGTGGACCGGATTTGGACAGGGATATTGATGGGCATCGACAGACACTTGAACCTAGTCTTGCACAAAGCCGATGAGACGAGATAGTAAGAAGACTACTTATTGTTTCCCTAAACCTGGATCTACTTGTTCTCTGCTGTACTTGTTCTCTTTCAGAAATATTCTTTTCGTTTCTCAAAGAAAAGCATCATCATTCATTTTTTTTTTCTTCTGTCAACTAAGCTCAACATTACAACTTGCTTTCTTTTTCCACAACAGTTACAAAGTGAAAGGCGAATCGAGTTTGAAGGAGGTGAAGCGAGTGATAGGCCTCATAGTGCTTCGAGGTTGTGAGGTGGTGACAGTGACACCACAAGAGCAACAGGCAGAACGCATTGTCTATGTAAAATCAGCAGCTGTCAAGAACAAAAAGGAAGTTGACCCGGCAAAAGCAGCCGCCGCCGCAGCGAAAAAGAAGCAACAACAGAAAGCACCCACAGCAAAAGCGGGAGCTGGTAGATTTTTTTTTTCTCCATAGGTGGAACTGTGTCTGTGCTAAGCTGCTTCATCTTATTTGGGCTTGCTCAATAGCATTCTTTCGATTAGGGTATTAAGAAGATTTTGTGCTCTCATCGCAAACAGTCATTGGTGACTTCAAACCATTCGAACTCTTGAACACAACAGCCCTCTCAACTGCCGCCGGTCCCGTGGGACAACAGGCTTTGATGCAACAGCAAATGCTATTGATGCAGCAGGGCAAGTCAAAATCAGTAATGCCAGGCGCCTTACCTGCTGGAGCTCCAGGAGGCCCACCGCCTATGGCGTCTATGGGAGGCATGGGAGCACCCGGAGGAATGCCAGGTATGCCAGGAGCACCAGGGGGTATGCCAGGTGGTATGCCGGGAGGCATGCCGGGAATGCCAGGTGGTATGCCGGGAATGCCAGGTGGCATGCCAGGAGGCTTCCCGGGTATGCCAGGAGGCATGCCAGGAGGCTTCCCAGGTATGCCGACCGCACCAGGTGGTATGCCAGGTGGTATGCCAGGAATGCCGCCAATGCCAGGAATGCCAGGTATGCATGGAGCAGGCGGAATGCCAGGAGGTCCACCAGGAATGGGAGGTCAAGGCATGATGAATATGATGCAGATGATGCAACAAAAAGGGGGCTTTCCGGGAAAAGGCGGCCCAGGTGGAGGCCCTCCGATGGGACAGTAATTGAAATTGCTTTCATCTTCTAGGATTTGAAACAGCAGCGAGCCGTGCATCGCTCTCTTGTATGGCAGAAATAGTTTTTGGTTTGACACATGGTGACGCACAGGCACACGCACACTTGTTTCAGTGGTCCTCAACAGTCCTCTATCAAGTATCCCAACAACACGAGGAACAACATTTTCCATCGGCGGACACATAGATATCATCCCAAGTGATTATACCACAAGATTGTATCCCAAGACCTCTACTCTACTTCTCGTATTATAAGTTTCACTGTATCAATAAAATAAATACGAGCAAGAGTTATTTCTCGTTCACAGTTTCTCGACGGTGTGGTCTGTGTGGTGTGTGTTTTCTGATGCTGTCTTTGGTGAAGCGGTTGCTTCCTGATGATCACGTATAAGAGCGAAGAGGTTCTGACGTTGACGAGGAACGAGAAAAAAGTGTCCAAGATTGGTCTTGCAAAATCCCACGTAATTGTACGTCCAAAAGTCGTACAGTGTAGTTAGTAATAGCAGGAGAAGTTGTCTAGACTCATTTTCATCGCACAGTGTTCTTTTGACTTTCAAAATTCCTTCGCTTGAGATTGAGTGTGTACCTGAAGAAATGTAGTCTCATTCTTCAATGACATGTAAACTTATTCGTTCTTCAATGACATGTCTAAAAAATGTTCCTCGAGGATGGTTCTCAACAGGACGTGCTTCTTGCTGATCAGAAAGACAACGAAGTCCGAGCTGCCCTAACTTTTCGCGGTGCTGCAGCTTTCGAGGCCTATGACTCGTACACTTGCCAACGCCATCGTCCTCTAGTCGAGTTGATTTCAGGGATATTCGCAGATTTCATACTACTTTGTGGAAGAAGAACGCCTGGGGAGGAACTGAGCGATTTGGTTCCCTATTTTGCTGTCAACGGAGAAGCAGGACAAGTAGAGGGGTCTACTACAACCACAGCAAGCGGTACATCTGCACCAACCTCTACAAGTACAAGTCAGACTCGTACAGCACGACTGCGCTTCTTCGTGTTTCGAGCCTTGTTTTCCCGTGTCCTGCCTTACTGCTTGGCCCGAAGACGACCTGGTGGACTGTTTTCAACGACTTCGCACTTGGCTTTTTCGGTGGAACTACTCGCAGAAGCACTCGCAACAGCCGGCGACATAGGCCAGAGTCTGTTCTTCTTTACTGGAGGGCCTCAAGATCTAGCACAGCGCTTGTGGGGTTGGAAGCTGGGCAGCTTGCGAGAAGAACAGCCCGGATGGAAAGTGGAGGAGATGATGGGCAACAACTTCAGTTCTAGAGAACAACTACAATCAAAAAATAGAAGAAACGCAGCTAAACAACAAGAAGAAGAACCAGATGCTACAAGAACTTTACGACTAGTTTTCCGTGCTCTTGGAACATTGGTCGCTTTGCAGAGGATACTGAAGCTTCGAAAATTCATCTTACAACAAGTGGGACTCCAAGAAGATGAAGTTGTAGATGGTACTACAAGAATAGGACCTAAGGAACATGTATTTCACGTCGGAGCAGCCTCCTCGACGCACCACAATAATTGTGGATTGCCAGAAGAGCTATCTCGTCCCCCCTTAAACAGAAGAAATATAACGAGCATGATTAGCCTTGGCCGGCAGAACGAAGATATAGGAACAAGAACTACAGCAGGAAATGAATTAACCTTCGCAGAAAAAATCGCCACAACACGGAAGCAGCCTAGGAGGAGAAGGAGACCAAATTGCTCTCCCACAGACAGTCTTTTCTATGACCACGATCTGCAGCAAGACAATCTAGGAATTAGCGGCACAAGTGTTCTCGGAGGTGGAGGAGGTGTTTTCTCACCCAGTGAAAGAAGTGTTGAATATCGTCCTTTCATCTCACCACTCTCAACTGAACAGGAGCAGGATGATAACTACAACAAGAATCCAGCTTGTGTTATCTGTTCGGAGACACTGGTAACGAAGTCCTCACCGCAGACGGCAACTTCTATGCCCTGTGGCCATGTCTTCTGTTGGGAATGTGCAGTGCAACAGGTAACAGCAAATGGAAATTGTCCACTTTGTAGGGAAAAGTGTACACCACAACAGCTCTTACCGGTGTGGCATGTAGATCTGACAAGGATGGGGGGATGACTTTTTGGGGTTACATTTACATTTTGGAAACTTACTGACATTCCTCAAATTTTTTCCAACGCGCAATCAGAAACATGATGTTCTTGATGTTTTCAACGATAATTAGATTCTGTACGCGTGCTCAGGCCAGCGTTGAAAGTCAAGTAATGTGTTCACGAAATCAACATCCTACTGGGTGGATACTACAAAAATGAGAAGCCAAGGTAGCTGATCATAGGAAGCACCAGAAAAATAGGTGTCACTCCTCAGTTCATTATCACAACTATGCGAGTAGAAGCACTACATTGTTCGTAACATCTTTAGAAATCTTACAACTGATCATTCTAAGATTTTTCGTACTTAAAAGCTAAACTTAAACAATCTCCAGAAAAAATGTTCTGGTTCGCTCTTTACCTCGGTGCGTTCTGCAGCTTTGTGCTTATCGCCCGACTTGTGGTTCGCTTTCTGAACAGCAGAGAACAGTCCTCCGATTTCTTAAGGCTCAACAGAACCCGGCTTGACGTGGATCCCGTTGAAGTACTGCGCTGGTAGTGATTGGCTGAGCGCCGTTCTGGCTCCAGTACTGAGTCCCGTTCTGGCTCGGGCTGTACTCCTGAGTCCCGTTCTGGCTCCAGTACTTTAACGGGATTCGTTTACGGGTTGGTTTGAGGGTAGCGCTAAATTTCTTCCGGGAAGCCGTGGAAACCGAATATGTGCTCCAATTTCCCGACAAAGAAAGAGCCGCCTATGAATTGTTGAAGTCTAGACTGAGAGAGAAGAAAGGACCTCTGGACGAGGACGCTGTGGTAGATGACGCTCTTAATAAGGGAGATGAAAAAGCAGGTGCAGGAGGTGGCGAAGAGTCGGAAGAGTCGAAGAGGAAAAAAGCAGCAGAAGCTATATTTATGAGAAGACTAGACGACAAAGAACGTACTATACTTAGTACTTTCTTTTGAATTTTTGCCCATCGCAGTAATGTCGAATCACCAGAAAAAGCGTATGCATAGATCTTCTTGCTACCTGGAGATTCACACAAATACACGAGGAGCCCTTCTTCAAAAAGCCACCTCCACCTCCCACCTCAGGTCTCGTTCTCGTGAACATCAGTACACACCCAAATCTGACCTCAGGTCTCGTTCTCGTCAACGGCCTTCGTCCCGTGATGCGGCAGAGCATCGAGAATATGGCTAAATTGCAAAAGGATCGACCCGGATATTTCCGATTGTGGAAATCTAAGCTTGTCTCCGAAGACTTCTGGGAATCCTTGAAGGCTTGTGAGGAAGAAGTAGGACAAGAAATCAAAGACTTGCAGGATGAGGTGGATAGGATAAAAGCGGGTACTGTAGCTATTTACAAGTTTTAGGATCAGGTTAGGTTGTGAATCCTAACACTATAAGTTCATCTATAGTTATTTGTAACTACAACTTGTTAATCATCCGACTTGGAATTCCTGGTCAGGATGAATACTTGATCTTCGTCATACAACTTGGAAACATGATCACCATTTTTTCCAAAAGAAAACACCCACGACTACGCACAGGTCAAGGTGCGCCTTTCTTTCGAGAAGTTTTGGCTGAATATCGTCGTGCCAGAGAACAAGAGAAACAAGCCCGTGATCTAGAACAGGAATTAGACGAGAAGAAGCGCCGTCTGGCTCAGCTGCGTCAAAAGCAAGCGCAGCAGGAAGTAAAGATTATGGAATTATACTGCTGTTGCAGTAAGTTTTTGAACGATGAAATAAGTGTAAAAATGTTTTGTTATTTTCTAAAAATCATGATAGATGATGTCATCAAGAATGTGACCAAGTCTCCACAAGAACAAGCTATGTTGATGTGCGCTCATGTCTCTAAGCCTCTGCGAAAAGAAATCGAAAGACGGGAGAAAGAACGGGAGCGCGCCTTGCAAACCTTACTGCTGGAGGAGGAGCGGGAAATATCGAAGAAGAACAAGAAAGGTTCGCCAGTGTTGTCTCCGGGAGATGGCGGTGCAGCTAGGAAAAAGAGAAGGGGGAAAGCGGCGTGAGAGAGGTGAATCCTCTTCATCTAGAAAGCGGCGTGAGAGAAGGGGGATCAAGGTGAATCCTCTTCATCTAGAAGAAAAAACCTTTCCAGAGCATCTTCTAGCACCTGTGTTGAGGGTGTACTAGATGAACATGTTGCGTTCTGGAGATAGGATCGTGCGACTTCGTCACCATCTCTGGTGTATTCTGGTCGACCACGCACTAGATTAATTGGTGTGGTCAGGGACGGCGGGGGGGGCAGGAGCATCTCCGAAGTTTTAACATTTAGCCAATGTTGATGTTGTTAGACCATATTAGAGGTTAGAAAAGTGCCATGTTTTGCGAACTTTTTACATATAAGACCGACGACTGGTCTGAACCTTTATTCAACTCAGAGGACTTTGAACAACATGTTGAGGACTTCTCTGTTGAAGCCAATCCAAGAAATGGCTATTTCTTCACTCCTAGAGATTTACAGATATGTTAGGATGCACACGTGTGTAGGCCGTGTAGTAGATAAGTACCTGGATGGCGGTGAAGCAGGTGATCCGAGTTCGAAGATACAAAACGCCGTTCTTCAATGCGATGATGGAAGTAGGTTATAACGGGAAAAGCTTGATGGAAGTAGGTTATAACGGGAAAAGCTTAAGTTGAATTCTCAATCTTCTGGTAGTCGTGAGGTAAGACGAAAGAGCACCCATCCCTGCACACGCGCCGAAAAAGGAGTCTTTTTGAAACGAAAATGAAAACTAGTACCAGAGCAAAAAGTGCGACAAATGCGAAAAGGCAAAGCCAGAATGGTGTAAACGCCCCAGGATTATAGCTGAGAGTCCGTTTTATTCATTTTCGGCAGCATTATCCCCCGATACACTGATATAGGATACTCAAGAAAATAGAACATCACTCATCGTCGAGAAGGAAAAAGTTGAATTTCTAGCGCGCACAATCACAACAAGCATACATTACTACCATGAAATGAAATGGCGGCAGTTGCCGCCGCAGTTGCCGGGTCGCGGGACGTCGGACCGTCACCTTCGAGTGCTCGAGGACGCAGTTTATGCAGTCCTCGAGGCGTGAGAGCGGATGCGGAAGGGGAAAAGGACAAAGATCATGTGGTATACCTCAGTCCGATGTCGAAAGATCTAGACAATGGTGGAAATAGCTTTGCGGAAAGTAGCTTCAGTTATGAAAGATGTAGTTATACTAGAATACAGACCTCCGTGGACGTGGTTCCCTTTGTTCTTGGCTTTGCACTCAGCAGTCACTTGCAACTTTACACGAAGGTGTAGCTAAATCAAGTGGACGAAGCAGACGAAGGTGTAGCTAAATCAAGTGGACACTCACTAGTACTTTTTCTTAGTCGCTTTTCAGGCTACTCTTCTCTAAAGCTCCGGTTCCGCCGTTACCGGAAGCGCCGGTGGCCCAGGGGACGGGAGGGGTCGAAATCTGTTGTTTCCAGCAGGAACGGGTGCCAGGATAACCTCGAGTCTCTTCATCGGAGGCTCGTCTGGATCCACGTCACAGAATGGAGGACGTAGCATGTCTCGCAGTAAGTCTCCTTCGACCTCAGCGAAGTACGATCCGAACAGGTTTTTGAACGCCTACAATCGCAGTACTAGTAACGTCTCGGAGCTGAGCAACCAAAACCATCAGGGGTCGCCTTCGATACTGGATTTGAGCAAACATCAGGGGTCGCCGTTGACGAGTGTGTCGCGGAATGCTTCACCGAAAGTCCGGTCTGTGCGGCAGATCATGCGCTTTTGCGGCAGAGAGCAATCCAAAACGAGTAGTTCGATGTCGTGGGACTTTCCCGCGTCACCGAGAAATGCGAAGACATGCTGTTTGTTCGACTGCACGAAGGCGAAGGTAAGTACTTAATGATAATCATTGACGTGATCAACACTAAAATTAATGGTTAATATACATCCTCGGAATCAAGCCAGGTGCCGGGGGGCTTTGATGTGCAGGATTCACAACCTAGCCTAACCTTATCAATCATTGACGTGATCAACACTAAAATTTATAGTTGTTCCTGATAATGATACTCTTAATCAACATTCTGTTTGTGGTGTGTGACCCTCTGCGGATTCATTCTTTCATCACTATACATCCTCGGAATCAAGCCAGGTGCCGGGGGGCTTTGATGTGCAGGATTCACAACCTAACCTAACCTTATCAGCATCGTGTTTGTGGTGTGTGTGACCCTCTGTGGATTCATCCACTCTTCACAATCATTGAGTCAGACCCTGTCGCCTCTCCGGGTGTTAGGAACGACACTATCAGGGGCATACGCATCAACATTGTGGTGACCCTCTGTCATCCACTGATCACAATCATTGTTGATGGGTACTTCTTCAGGCAAGCTATTCGGATTGATAACATTACCCATGATCATTGAAGCTGTGAAACTATCCCTGCTGAAAACTACGACGAGGTAATCGAATTCATCACTGGTCGCATTGGTGGCGAACTGGAACCGCGAACAATCGACCTCAAAGCCTTGGCAGAGAAAAACGGATATGAATCATGGGAGCAGGTGAGCGTCCAAGATCAAGCGTTGTTGATTCATCAAGCGTTGAGCAGTAACCTTGCGTTCCTGATAGATCCGACTGCGGGTTACATTAAGGATCCCCGCATTGCATTGCTTCACAGGAGTCGAGGATCTTGGGATTCCTGATGCAATCCATGTTTCGGTTTGATGCAATCCGATTCGGGTTATTACATTGACGATGATGCATCTCTGTTTACACATCTCACATTGACGATAATGCATCTCTGTTTACACATCTCTCTCATCCTTGACAGTAACTATCCACCAGCACTAAATCTCTATGACACGTCTCTACCCAATGCTGTGATCACCACTAGATATCTCTCTCATCCTTGACTACTATCCACTACCAGCACTATCCTTGAGATCTACATCTCTATGATCCTATCTACATCTCTCTATACACCACCAGCACTATCCTATCTACATCTCTATGATCCTCGACTCGTCGATCCAATGCTGTGCGGACCGCTAGATCCCATCTAATAACATGCGAATATGGGATTTAGTGGTGATGGCAGCGTTGCTCTTCACCTGCATCGTCACGCCGTTCGAAGTCGGGTTCATCTTGCCGTTGAGCGGCGGGTCGTGCTTATGCTTTTTTTCTAGTTCATCTCTATTAGTTACAGTGATACTATACAACTAGTTTATAATAGGTTTCTTTGAAGATTGTCAGGAAAGGTTTAGGAGGTTTCAGTTCTATTACAGTGATAAGTAGTACTTAGGTTTAGGTTTCAGTTCTATTACAGTGATAAGTACCTAGGTTTCTTTGATTGTAAGTAGCTAAGCTAAACAGTGGAGTCATCTGTTGCGCGGACTGCAAGATGAGGCACTGAGACCACTGTAGACGGCTAGTATTCCTCAGTAGCAAGAAAGACGAGCAGCTGTGACTTGTTTCTAACAGGCGGCATAACCGCTTTAGCGGTATGCAACCGGTGTGTGGATGGCATATTTTTGAAGGACATGATCATGCAGTTTTTCCTCAAAGTAGAGCAAAAATCAAGACGAGGGACGGTTTTACTGCGCGATCAAAGGCTTATCATCCGGAAGTACTTGACGGGATGGTTCATCATCGACTTCCTGTCGATCATACCATATGACTTGATCACGTGCTGGTCGGGGGAGGTAATATACAAATATTGTTTATTTATAAGGTTCTTCTTCTTGTAAAAATTCGTAGTAATATCCTATCGTTTTTTTTTTCAAATTACTAAAGCATGATCATCTTCATCAACATCGTTGTAGAAGTGTGTTTACACAATGAACCATCAACACTTGTTCTACAATGAAACACTTCTTCAATCTACCACGATCTTCATCATCCTGAACGACCCCACGGCATGATCATCATCCTGAATCATGCTGAACCACGGACCACATCAGTCTCTCGGCACTTTCCGCATCTTCCGGTTACTTCGACTAATGAAGCTTGCGAGGATATTCAGGGCCTCTAGGCTTTTCAAGAGATGGCAGGATCATATTTCTCTCACGTTTGCCTCTATTGCGTTGATGAAGTTCGGCCTAGGGATTTTGCTCTTGTCGCATTGGGTCGCTTGCTTGTGTTATGGCTTCGAGGAACTCGTGTTTTGGTCTTTGAAACAATTGGAACTTTACTTAATAACGTCGACATTCATTGGTCACTGATGCTGAAAGAAAAGGGCCCTTTACCCCTCTAGTTGTTCTCCCTGTGTTTTCCCCTGTTCTCTGAAGGGATCCCCTTCGATCTCAGTGACCAACAACCTCAGTGACCAGTGAAAGCTGGGCCTTAATTTACGCACACAATTCTAATTATCGGGACTAACGGGCCTAGAGTTTACCGGGAGACCGACGAATTGTTTCGGAGATGGTCCAGGCGGAACAAATCCAGATAGGGATAGATGTATCTTGTTTACCATTCACTCAGACGCGATGTATCTACTTGTTTACCATAATTCACTCAGGAGACGCATTTTGTCACATTGGTGCTACCTCCCTAGAATCAACCTGATTATGAGGGAAGTCGTAGGACAATTCCGAACCGACTAACATCATCATCGTGAAGAATTACGCCTGTTCTTGGTTGTAAGAAACAAGCACACGACTTTGATCAGTCACCACCAAACTGCATCCACAGTCAACGATTGGGACGGCTCTTCATGGGTTAGGAGTACGTTCGTGCCAGGAAACAACCCAGACGATGCTCGTAGTTATCATAAGGACGACCCGTGTGATGAATTCGTCGTTTTCTTGATAGCTTTGCATTGGTCGGTGATGACTATTACGAGCATTGGATATGGGGATATCACGCCAACGCAGTGGCAAGAGTACTTGCTTTTTTTTTGTACTTGTTTTCAGTCAACAGCTCGTCGTGGAATCTACCTTGGCTTGTGACTGATACAGTCATTTGTTTTCTATCCACCTGGAGCTTTAATGAGTCAATCTCTAATGCCTGAGGACCGAAATCAGTTAACCACACCTTACCACCTGACCTCCCACCTCCCGCTTTCCTCAAGTAACGGAAACGAGGTATCTCATCTGCGTGCTCGTGATGTTCATCGCTTCTTTTTCCTGGGCCTACGTCATGGGTAATGCTTGCAGCGTGATTATGAATATGAATCCGGTCCGAGTGGAGTTTGAACAGGCCATGGACCAGTTGAATAGCATGATTTAAGGGTAGGGTAAAGGTGCTTTTGTTCCCGCTTTTTATGCCTTTCCTAAGGGAGAAAGGCAGAAAAAGCGGGGTCCACGAGCACCAAGACCCTACCTCTAAATGATGAAGGAGAACGACGTTCCACCAGCTTTGCAGAGAAAGTTGAGGGAAAATATGCGAGAAGCGCAGAATTTGCACAGATTGTTGCGGAGCAGGGAACTGTCGAAAGACATGGCACCATCAATAAAGTGCGAGCTTATTATGCACACTAGCTCGCAGTGGATCAAGGACGTGTCGTTCTTGAGGGGATGTATTATTTCCTATGAGTTTTAGTTTGTGTTTCCACAACCTAAAACCTAACCTTATTTTGGTCAATCATTATAGTTTTTACGTTATTGAACTATCTAGGAGGAGGCAAATTGCACTCAATGACGATGGACATTTCTTTCTACTTGCCGCCAAATGCCGTATAAACTTAAGTACCCCAAGAACTTGATACGTTGACAGGTAGTCCCCAGTTTATGATGGAACTCGTTGACGGTTTTGACGTGCTGATGTTTGCGCGGAAGGAGAAGATCAATATGCCATATGTGCGGCTTTGCGTAGTAGAGCGAGGTGCTGTTGGTCGTGCGGGGAAAGTGCTAGTTCCCGGATCGGTTTGGGGTGAAGACGTCATCTTAGCCGACCGAAGATTGCAGCAAGTGGCGCATACCACGGCATTGACGTTCGTGCAATTGCTCTCCCTCGGCAAGGAGCAACTCGACAGCATCTTACGTGGCTACCCAAGAGAACGACGGCAAATACGGAAGATCGCATGCAAATTAGCTCTTAGAAGAGCGGCGGTTTTAGTGGCACAAATGAGTAAGAAGAAGACAAGTTTGGGTCAGATGGCGACCGAGGGACCACGGCTTTTGCGAATATTTGATTCTGGAGTGCCTCCTGACTCAGGCGAAAAAGTCAGGTCAAAAGGAGGAGCAAGGGTTACGCAAATAACCTGCTTTGAGGACTTGGTATTTTTGATGTTTGACTGTAGAAATATGCAAAACTACGAGTTTTCAAAAACCTTTCTTTTCTTCTGATTATAGCCTAGTGTGTGGTCGTCACGAGGGTAGAAGTACGTGAACATCGTCTACTTCAAACACATTTACACAAACACCAATGCTCTTACAGATCCTCTACTTCAAACACAGTTACACAAACACCAATGCTCATACAGATCCTCTACTTCAAACACAGTTACACAAACACCAACGCATACACAGATCCGTCTCTTCAGCCAGAAAGAGCTCGAGAGTGCCACTCAGAGGGACCCTTGTGCTTTTCGTCGATTTTCTGGAGACGCCATGGAACACAGAATAAGGGATGACATTGGCGTTTTGCAGGATCAAATCAGGGAGATTAGCCGGAGATTGGACGGAGCAGGGACGATGGTTACGAAAGAAGACGAAGATGTTTTTTGACTACTGGTGTTCGTTCTCCTCTCCTGTAATTTACTAGATTTCTAACCTCCCCTCCAGTGCCGAGTCGAAAGAGCCCCGTGCAGGAGTCGCAGTGGACCAGATAAATTTCACGACAGATGATCCAATGCTGCCCTCGCTTGGAAGCTCGTTTCATCATAGCAACGTGCCCCCTGAACATGATGTAGGACATGATGTAGGTGAGGATGATACTGCTGCACCACAGATAACACGACAGCAAATGGCTCAGCCTGGATATTCTGATCCTAGTTCACTACGGGATAGAATACAATATGGGAAGATCCAGGCACAACAACAACAGCATCATGTTGTAGAGCAAGACGCTGTCGTGAAAGCATTGAATAGAAGCAATAAAAGCGGCAGCAGTCGTGGTGGGTCCAAACAAGGTGGATGGTCTAGTAGTCGAAGTAGTGGAGAGCAGTTGAGGGACCGCAGTGTGGGGTCGTCACCTACACATCGGGTAGCGAGCACGCCGAATCCGAAGAGGGAAGACAGCAAAACTACAGGGACACAACCTGCGGCTGTGGTCAAGGTGCCCTCAAAAAACGAATTGTTTCCACCGGAAGACTGATTTGATGTTGAGGGGAAACAGATGGCCTAGAGCAATGTGTCCGATTTAGAAGAAGACGATAGCGTAAGAACTTCTGATATTTCTTCATTTGAGTTTCTGATTTTCATGCAACCAATGAACCTATGTATTGCCGATAGAAGTACCAGTGAAGGTATATTGCAGTACACATGTTATTTCCATGTTGACGTGCATGCTCGCACATTCTCGTTTATAGTCAACAATGAACAAAAGAACACTTATATATGATGCAGGGACGCACAGCCCCCCTCCCCCCCTGTGGGTGGCCCTGCGGTGGCGCTTGCGCGCACTTTTCCGCTCGGTTTTTTGCGGAGTCTCGGGGTAAGACGCAGGGACGCACCGCCCCCCTCCCCCCCTGTGGATGGCCCTGCGGTGGCGCTTGCGCTCACTTTTCCGCTCGGTTTCTTGCGGATTCTCGGGGTAAGACGCGTCAAATATTGGAGCTGGGGCCCCCTTGTGCCTCTCTGAATGTACCCTACAGGCGTCGCGTCCTCTGCCGGCCCTAGCAGGGAGGTGGTCGCCGGGGTAGAAGGCCGCCGAAGGCGGCCACGGTCTCGAGGCCTGGTCCCTTTTGCTGGGTTGCGTTCATCAAATGCGCGGTGAGGGCCAGCAGGCTGAACACCAAGGGCCAGGAGGGTCCGGGAAAGTCGGGACGGTTGCCCGGCTGGGTTCTGTTGGGTACAGGCCACACGGCTAAGGGGGCCAAGCCTTGCTCTCTTTGCTGCCTTCGGGGGCCTTCCTCCCCGGCACACTGCCGCGGAGAGGGGCCAGCACATCGTAAGCGTGTCGGGTACATGCAGACATCCCCCTTGACTCCCTTTTGAGGCCTTCCACCCCCCAGAGACTAGGCCAAAAGGGGTCCGGGGCTCCCCGCCCCCCCGCCTTCCGGGGGGGGCGTGACTCTGGACCCGGGGACATATATAAACATTCACATTTTGCAGATTAGTTTTAGTACTCAAGCAATCAACTAGATGTTGAACAAGAAGAGTGATACACTCATAAGAATGAACGTTTATGCTTCTTCTGTCACTGTGTCAATTAGTGGTGAACGGTTGAAAACGGTCGAAATTGAAATTTTAAGTTTTCTAGACGCGAATGAAAGGGAAATTCGTTGTTTAGTTAAATCGAACTGGTTTTGTCGAAGAGCATGAGCATTAGATAGAGTATGCAAAGACATTGGACAGAATCATCATGTATGTTGATTGCAAAATTATAGTGTCCATTTTTTCATCAGAACTACATGTCTGAACAATATCAAATATTTTGGTACTTTTAGTTTTGTGCATAGTCCTTTTCAAAATACTCATCCAAGGAAGTGTAACTAAATAGTCTGATTTCTATCGTGACTGTCAAGAACAACATAAGAATGCATGGAGATTATAGAATGCAAGCAGGAACAAGCTATGATCTTGTGACCAAGCGGCCCCTGCGTGGCTCCTTATGGTGGTTTTAATGTCTAAACAACGGATTTGCATCTTCGAAACAAAACTCATTGCTGTGCAAGGTGGGTAATAGTCTTGTTTGTTGGCTCTTCAGTAGCCAATTACGTCCGCTAGTTTTTCTAGTGGGCCCACGCCTAACCTAACCTGGGTAAAATAGAAATTGCAGTGCAAATATTGTTCTTCTCGTGGCAAAGCAGAAAGCACGCAGACACGAGCACTCACATCCAGACTGAGCGACTCTAGCATAAGGCAAAAGTAGTACTATCAAGCAGGTACTATGCATCAAAATCGAGACGCCGCTGAGCCATTGTACGTGTGAACCAGGAGGACTGGAAGGTGATCATGCTCTTCAACTTCCAACAAGATTGAGTCCAAGAATGTGGGCGACACCGGCAACGGGGAGTGGCTCTCGAACTCAGCATGACGGAGGAGGAGGAGGTGCTGGCAGTTCGAGGCCTTCTTCAAGTAGCACATTTGGTAGCATTATCCCGGCAGTAACAGGCAGTGCTAAAAATGCAACAGCGAGGGTTCTTCCCTCACTTCTGGTCGAGAATGGACATGGCGCACAGCAGCAGCTTTCCAAGAAAGCAACGTCAAAGGAAGGCGGTACTGAATATTTTTTGTCTTAGAGAATAGCTGGACTAGTAGATGCCATAGATGGGAATATAGAAAACCGCATGACTTAGTAAGCAAGAATTCGAGTTCGATGTTCAAGGTGTAAGGTCGTTGGAGCAAAGTCTTCTTTGGCGCTTCAGCCAACCGGTGTTTGGCAGCATGGGATTTCATAGTCGCACAGCAGCAACACATTCTCAACATGATTGGTTCTGTTGTGAGCAACCTCAGGTCAAAGTCTTCTTTGGCGCTTCATCACATTCTCAACATGATTGGTTCTGTTGTGACCAACCTCAGGTGACGATCCATCCCCGCCCGCGTCACCTGAGAGGACTGCTGCAAGACGTGGGAGGACGACGACGGTAGTGACTACTTCGACGATATCCAGTAGCGCATCCTCTGTCGAGGAAGAAGACAAGGATCATCTCCACGTCTTTGCGAATGGCATCGCTGGCTATACCATGTTCCCGATCTTCACCAGGCGCTTTCTAGTCATCGCAGCTGGGCTGTGCTTGTTGCAGAACGTGGGGGAAGCTGCCGCGAACGAGTCGCTTGGCTTGTACACGCTTTTAGGGCCCGCGATCGCCTACGTCTGCGTATATCTGAATGCCGTGCTCCTAATCAAAGACTATCTTGCTGTGAACGAAAAGGAAGTAGAAGGTCCTCGGGGAAATCCACCGGACAGCGTCAAAACAGCGAAATCGACACAAGACCACGTAGAAATCGGCGTGTCCTCGTCGATAAAGGCAGATGACGGAGAGCCACCAGCGGATGATGCAGAGGCAGCGCAACTGATCGAGAAGCTCACACGAGAGCAAGAAAGCCCCAAGCTTTTCTTTTAAGGACGGAAGACATATTCAAATTATACAAGCAGCTTGTTCATTAAATTATTTAAGCAATCATCTATTTCCTTCATCTCTAATTCATTTCATTATAGATAGCACATGAAGTTCGTTCTTACATATGTGAGTGCATCTAGATTTCAAGTTGTACCCACTTACTTAGACTCACTTCTAATTCTAGATCGTCGGCAAGTACTTTTTTTTCACGCTCTCTGCCTTTGCTTTATCTGCGGAAATTCTAGGTTGGGTGCTTTTGCGGCAGTGGTTCATGGCTGGTCTTTGCTATGTCGTAACCTTCTTCGTTGTATGGCGGCGACTCAATGGCGTCCAGCGTCGTGCGCTGCGGAGGCGCGAGCGGGTAGCGTCTGCTCTCACGGAGGTATCGTCGGAGCCTACAGAGAAGCCGCAATCTTCAGGTGACCCCGAGATGCACCAGGGCTCAATGGAGGTCGTGCGGACTACCACCACCAGTGTGGGGGATGAGCCTCGTTTCGCTGTTCGCTCAGCAGGTCGTCGATCATCGGTGGGTGCAATAAAGGAAATGCTGTGGAAAAGCACTAGCGTGGAGGAGGAAAGGGACGATATGAACCTTGAAGACCTTCCTACTTCTGATGAACAGGGCAGTCGCAGTACTAAAGCAGAAAGGGTAAGCAAAACGTCGACCAGATCGAGTCGGTCTTCTGTGAGCAGTGTTGTACGATTCCACGCACCGACATCACTGACGCGGCGTCAGTTGACGCTTCTCTTCCGTGCAGCGTGGCTAACGTTTTTAACGTTTGCCTCAGCTCCCTTGATCGTCGCAAGTGTGATCAACCGCTTGGCTCTTCCGAGAAAACTCTGGGATCTGATTGAGGCTCAAAATGATTCATTTCCAGTTGATCTATAGCCCGTCTAAATGTTGCTCAGGATCATCATTTCCAAGGGGCATTGCCTTCTGTTTCCTCCTTGAAAATGTGAAGAAATGAACCGAGGAACAAATGCATTGTTTTGAATGAGGTGTATCAGTCTAATCTGACCTCCAACTGGCCGTCACCGCTGAACGTGGATCTCCGCTTTTTGCCGTTCACCCTTGGCAAGAGTGGCCTGCGTCTGGCGCTGCGTTACGCGATTATGTACGCTGAATCCACGCTGGCAGCTGTTGGGTTGCAGTTAGACCGAAGCGCCGTCGCAAATATGTTGGTCGTATCCAACTGCCTGGCTGACAGCATGTCCCTCGCCGCGTTTTTTGTTATCGGACTCAAGGAGGCTGGACCCATCAATAGGGCGAGTTCGTTGCGAATGTGAGTGATCAAGGTTGGATGTTCAACATGTCATGGTAGAAGTACCCCACTCATAGCCTTTGGTGCTGTCGATATATTAGGCCACTTAGTGAAGTGAGAGCTATTTTGTGAATATGTTGGAACTAGCATCAACTTCAAGTTCTTCAGTGCTCTAACGTCGGCATCCGTCGCAGCAGCGATGGCGATCTAGGTTCGGCAGAGTATTTTAGCAGCGATGCACCGAGGGAGGGCGCATTTTCACTCTTCGCTCGTCGCTTTGACCAAGACGTACTGCAGATAGACTTTTCGGCATATTTTATGGTAGCTGCAGTCACCTTCACCATCGACGTCCTCGAGCGCGGACTCATCGTCGAGGGATTCTTTGCCAAGTGGTCTTTGGCAAGGAAACAGAAGGAACTCGATGAAAAAGCTGAGCAGCAAAACGCAACTGAGCAGATGGAGCAAGGGGATAAACCTAGCCAAGTTATGAAGACGAGCACGGGATACTATACTAGGTGCGCGTCCAATCAGGCAAAATATGCACGACAGGGTCCGTTGTGTCGCTCTTCGATGAGACACTGATAAAAAGGGCTTTATTTTTGAACATTCATCTCTCGCGGAACCGAAGCGGCTACACCTTCTGCAGTGGGTTCGGTGTCTGCCTTAGAGGCGCGCGCTTCGCTTGCGACGAGTAGCACGACCTCTGCGGACCGCAGTTCGCGGAGGTCGAAAGCCAGTGGGTCACGGCTTAGCACTGTAATGGGAGAGAAGCTCGGCACCGCAGTCGAAGTTCGCGGCGTGCAAGCGGCTAGAATTGCTCGAGACACCTTCACTCGTCAAATCGCACAACCGACGACCGCTTTCCTTGACGGTTACGCGATAGTGGGCAAGCACTATCATATTCAGCTTGCGTCTCGATATCTGCACTCGTATCTACCGATCGCAGCTGCTCTCTTTTATGACGAGGATCCGAATTATATTGTAAGGCAGTTGATGTCCCATCGAAGAATTATAGCATCCACTTCTATCTAGGCGATGGCCCTACCTAGCCCGTCAATCGCAATTGTTCTATGTTCTAGCCTCTACCTTCTCGGATTAGAAATAGTACCATCAATCTATCATCTTTCCGTTTCCATCAACCATCGCCTTTCATTCGTAGCATTGGTGTCGGTCTGCAGTGTTTGTTGATCCAGTTGCTGGCACCGGGATGCAGTTTAGCTGTGGCGCAGGGCTTCCACTCAGCAGTGTCCTCGTCGCTTTCGTGGTTGCTTTTTCTGTCGACATGGCTGTGGTCTCCCATCAGCGGCGCTTGCATGCGCAACCGCAGGATAGCGTCTTTGACTCTTTGAGACGTCTAGGCACGCCGGGTGGCTCCCTAATTTGGTTATGCGTCGTAGGAAACTTTGTTTGATGAAGAGCACTTCAGAACTTACTCAATTGATCCCCTAGTTTTCATATGTTTGATGAAGAGCACTTCAGAACTTACTCAATTGATCACCTATTTTTCATATGTTTGATGAAGAGCACTTCAGAACTTTGATTCCCTAGTTTTCATACGGGAGCCTGCCAAAACCCTGCGAGGGCGCGGCGCCGTTACCGGCGCGTGGCTGCTTGCGTCAGAGCATGCTAGAGGTGCCCTGGGTCAAGGTGGACTGGTACCGAAAATGCTGCACGCGTCGAACTCCGACTGAGGGAGCAAACGCGACATCATCGGCGCACGTCGACCCCAGTGCATCTTCCAAAGCAGCTAATGTTGAGGCTACTTACAAGAAATTCATCTTCCCCAGCTGCATCTTGGTTGTCTCGTTTTTTTGAAAATCGGACCAAGTTGAAGCCCCCGATAGATGGATTTGTGGTGGCTAGTTCCTCTAATGAAGATAGGACCTTCCACGTGAGCCTGCACGATGTGTATCTGATTGGGGCAGTCGCTCTGATCTCCTACAGTCTCGGATGGCTGCTTACCATCGTCTGCTATCCGGAGTCGGGATATACGGACGAGGGGACAGGGCGCTGCAGCAGTTACCACGCTAATTATATTTAAGGCGCAATACAGTAATTTTGATTCTCTCAACAGTTTCTATAATTCATTGAACTAGCTATCGATAGCTCAATAAGTAGTTCAATAGTTCAGTTGATTTCTTGCGCAATACAGTAATTTTGATTCTTTAATTCATTTCTACCAGTCATTTCTCGCCTGTTCCTTTGGGGGGAAATTGGGGGAAATGCAGGCTCTTTTCCTCAGTTTCCTTCTTGGGAATCTGAAGAAAAGAACGCTAGGGGATCTCCAGAAGCATCTTGGGACTGTTCCAAAAGGGAAAAAACGTTTCCACAGATTCTTTTCCTCACTTCGCGGAACTCTGAAGAAATGAACGCATCTTGGCACTGTTCCATAACTGCAAAAAAACGTATGAATCTCAAGATGGATCGGGGTGAGCTCTAAAATAAGGTGTGCAACGTGCAGAACGCGCTCCCGAAAGAGGCACGCGATCGCCTATGCGAATTGTGGGAACACGCCTCGTACTCTGGAAGTAGCTGAGGGAATTGTGGGAACACGACTCGTACTCTGGAAGTACTTAGATGAAGGGACAAAAATTAGTAAGTATTAGTATAAGTAGTTCTAGTTTCATCTGTTTCGAAGTGAGGAAAGGTTTCTATTTTCATGGTGCACAGATTGATATATTAGTGGCCATAGGTATCCTAGGTTAGCCCCTCCATCCAAGAAGAAGTGATCATAGAAGATATATCAATGAGCGAATAACTGAAACTTCCAAGAATGAAGATGGTTTACGCGTAGAGGGAAATTACGAGGACATCGAATATACCAAGTAAAAAATCACGGACGAGGACCAGTACAATTTTCCACAGGATTAGGCAAGACTGAAAAATACCAGTAGTTGATGAAGATTTCAAGACAGACTATAAAAAACCCTATGAAATAGGACTGATTTCGATTTTTTTTTGCTGTCACTCTCCCATTGGAACTGCTAGCTAAGGACGATAGTTTCTTTTTGCGACCGGATGGGGTTTCGTGAATACGGGTGGAATGACTTCGAGAGGCACACATTCAGTAGTATTTTCCACGCTCGGTCTGTAGTGGTGGATTATGCTCTTTCCGGCTTAGCACGTTACTTTATGCTAATTGGGTTTTCCCTTTGGGCCTGGTCTCAATGCTGATTTGACAAATCAGATCGGAGACGCATGACATGACATTTACATCTGTTTTTGCTTTCTACATGCATAATTTTCACGAGCAGGAGTCATTTTTTTTTTGCAGAGGTTGGCACACATTCAAGGCTTGCTCAAGGTTTGTCATCGAATGTAAGTGCACTAGACTACGAACACCGCCCAACTGCGTGATAGCCTTAGCGGCGTGATTGATGAGCCTAGTCGTCAGCGGCGACGACAAACCGGAAGGCACAAACATGGGCGATGGTGGTCGTTTCTTCCTGCTCTTGATCTTGAGCGTTGGCGTCGTGGTCTTCGTGCTGGCCTTACTGTTGAGCTTCATCCTGGCATCCAGATCCCTAACAGATGCAACAACTGACATGGTGGCATTATGTGAAGATGAAGAGAGAAGGGATGACCTCAGAATAGCAGAAAAATCATCGCGGCATCACGGCTCGAATTCCGTTTCAGTGTTGTGCAAGAAACTGAGTGATGTGAGTAACGAAGGTACAGATGATAATCAGTGCCTTCCTCGCGAACCGGTATGTCGTGTCTCTGGAACAACTGCGACGATGGGCACAGCACTCAGCCCCATTGGGGAGCTGATGAATTTGATTCTAGTTGTGAAATGAGCGTATTAAGCTCATCTTCTCCCATCACAGCAAGGCTTCATTCTTCTCCAACTATCTAATGTAGGACAGGGGACTTCTTGACGAAAGACCACTATTCTGGGTCACTCTATCATACGTGGAAGTCTATTTCAACTGACATTGACGAATACTCATCTCATTTT
The DNA here is from genome assembly GCA_905178165.1 of Amoebophrya sp. A25. Lineage (NCBI taxonomy): Eukaryota > Dinophyceae > Syndiniales > Amoebophryaceae > Amoebophrya > Amoebophrya sp. A25. The sequence goes on along the minus strand of CAJINU010000020.1, from coordinate 175,938 downwards.
GCACAACGAACAATATTCATCTCATTTTGGATAAGGATGGAGACAGAACGCTAGTAGTATTTGACCTGCTACTAGTACAGAAAAATACACCACCAGAACACAAAATGGCAGCGCCTCATCTTCGGCAAGTGTATCTTTCTCGAAACAGAACAAGAGGACTATGAAAGGAAGCGCTTCGGCAAGTGCACCTTCGTCGAAGCAGCACACGGCCATGGCAGCTACGAAAGGAGATATACCACAGCAACTACGAAGAGAGCGCCTACTAATACAACCGGAGGCGAGAGCTTCATCTGGGACGAGTCTATACGTCAGGCTGGTGCTGCTATGGAGATGACCGGAGCAGGGGAGCCATCTTATTGGGATACTGAAGAGCCACCTTATTGGGCCGAAGCAGAACAATGTAGTTCTGCTTTCGTGATGACGGCAGCCCCGTCGCAACATGGAGCGTATTACATGGGAGAACAAGAACTACTACTGCATCAACATCACGACGTCGACGTAGTTGTACAAGCTCCAAGAGCTGCTTCTGCAGGAGTCGTGCCCCCTCCAGTAACGACTTCCGCTGTTCATCCGTACCACGGCAACCATGTTCCGCCTCCTGGATATATGTTAGTTGGATGTAGTGGATCATACGCCTCCACGACGGCTTACCCAGCAAGAGGTGGATATGCTTCCACGACGGCTTACCCAGCAAGAGGTGGATATGCTTCCACGACGGCTTACCCAGCAAGAGGTGGATATGCTTCCACGACGGCTTACCCAGCAAGAGGTGGATATGCTTCCACGACGGCTTACCCAGCAAGAGGTGGACGAGGTGGATATGCTTCTTCTAGTATCAGCACTCATCCTGTACTAGCAACAAGTACAAGTCCCGTGGCATATAATCAACCTGCACTCCTCGCACGACCCGTAGTTGCACCAGTACAACCGGGGATTGATCATGTGCATCCTTCCCATTTTTCTTCTTTTTCGCGCTTTTCAAGTGGACCTGCGAAAAAAGTGCGGTATGCGCATCAGCGGATCCCTCGTATGACAGCAACGGACGACCCCAGTTCCAGTGCGACATCTACTCTTATTCAAACTTCCGGAAATCTCCCATTTTGAGAAGCATCTTGGACCTCCCGTGTAATGTGGAAACGGGTCCAAGATTTGACTTTTAAAGTGGGAGATTCCCGAAAGGTCTAATGATACTCACAAGCTTTTGCTTTACCCGAATCTCTTGAATCAAATAAAACAAAACGGTGGGAGGAAGAAGACCGTAGCTTAAGGGTCGTTTCCGAATTACATCCTGCACTGCCATCCCAAGGTCTTTTCCTAGTGGAAAGGAGGCCGGGGATGTTCTGAGGAATGTAATTACGTATAAGAACCTCTAAAAAGCGATGGCTTCAAGGCTCAGAATGTTTGCTCACTGGAACAGTGATGTAGAAAGGCGACGCGTGAAGGAGAACCTTCCAGCACAACAAGATGAAGAACTTTTCAGTAGTGTCGAAGTATTGGAAATTGCAAGATTGCAAAACTTGAGGGAAGTAGAACTCGCGACACGATTTTTACCTTCTCAACATGATAGAAGAAATAAACCTTCCGAACAAACGCAAGAGGAGCTGATGGGGCAGGAGCAGAGAAAATTGCAAGTTCTAAAAAAACAAAACCAAAAAAAAAGCTCCAAGAATTTGAACGGTGTTGATCATGAAGGAGAAGCTAGTATTAAGAATGCAAGTATTTTTGAAACAAGAGCAGCTGCAGCATGTTGTAGCCCTGTTTCAGGAGGCACAAGAGGAGGAAAGAAGAAAAAAAAGGAGATCAGGGAGATAAGTAGGTCTAAGAATAAGGGAGAAAGGCGAGTAGAAGCGAAGAGAGCTTATCATTAAGGCTTCCTTGATACAAATCCTCATCATCACCATCATTTTCATTTCCCTGTGAGAAAATGAACCTAAGTCTGGTTATATTTTTCGTATTTTCCTTCTTGAACAAACTTCTGAGAAAATGAACTGTGGCGACCAGACATATCATAGTCGATCGCAATGACGACCATAGCACAACACACACAGAGCAAAAAGAAATCCGGCGGGATCGTACGCGTCGCCCGGAGCCCATCAAAACAAACAAACAAACTTATACATGTAAGAAATACTTAGACATATTTTTGCGCTCTAATATCAAGCAGAGCAGGAAGAGCTACGATATTGGAGCAAACTACAGAGGAAATTGCTCGTGGGCATCAACGATGAAAATGAAGAGAATAATGACAATAGCACAACGAGGGGGAGAGTGGGCGAGCAGAATGGGAATGCTGATAGTATTACGGACTCCAGAGGGCAAGAAGATGGCTCTGCGCGAGCGCTGGAAGATGTCGCTTCTCGGGGCCTATTAAAAACGGTTCACATACAACTCATAAATGGGAATGCCGACAGTATTACGGACTCCAGAGAGCAAGAAGATGGCGACAACGAGGGTCGGGAAATGCCATGAAATGCTCAGTGAAGAACAGAATTTTTGAAAATGTACGCTACGAAATTCATTGTCAGGCAAGAATCGAATGTGTATAGAAGAGGTCTTCACTGTCAACATCGTGAATGTTAATCATCAAGAACTCTGACTTTCTCTTTCTTGTAGAACAAACTCTCATCTTGTAGTTGCTTTTTCCAATACTGAAGCCTAACTTAGATCGTTTTTATCAGTCTCTTCTTTTTACATCGCCTTTTATTTAGTGTGTTTCTTCCTAGTAGAAGCACACGACAATATTGACGCTTTCAGTCACTGGCACCATTGTGAATGTTTATGTTACACTTTTTTGTACATGTACCCCATGGATGATGAATGTTAGAACTTTTCTTGATGTGAATGGTTTTAGAAGAATCGTTTCTAAGGCGTACGAGCAGATCATTGTAAATGTTAATCTACCCCTGTTCTTCCAAGGCTAAATGTTAATCTATCTAACCAATTCTAAGACTTACGCGAATGTTAATCTCCCTCTTGAATCATGGGTACACTGCTTGTAGGAAGATTCTTCCTTTTTTCCATAGTGGCCCACATGATGATATATTTTCGATCGAGCGACCCAGTTTATGTCAGTTCACTCACTTTGTACACTTTCGAACCTCTATCCATGAACACAATATGAGGAGCTCCCTTAAAACAAGACATACTACAGACTTTTTGAAATGAACAACATGCAGGCAACATGAGACCACTGATCTCGAGCTGATACATACAGATTCACGAGAATCGAAATCTTCAATGAGTGCCTGCAAAGAGATCCTGTCTCGATGCTTAATGAAGAAGATCCAGAAATGAACGATCATTCTGAGAGAAGATCTTCCTACCACAACAGGCTCTTTTCGTTTTAGGTACCTACACGAAATGAACGAGTTCCTATGAGTTCTCGCACAGTCTAATGACGAGGATCCAAATCCAAAATCTTCCACTTATGTACATTACACGAGAAAACCAGGCCGCATGTGTCTACGTCGTCTTAGTAGTTGGTGGTTGTACTTGTAGCTTCAGTTTGTATATTTCAACCCACATTTTCTAGGTCTACTTGATGTGTGCATTTTTTGATCAATCCATATAACTTGCATTTGATTAAGAGTAGGAAGTACCCTGATTCAGTTTCAGTACACAACAACTTAGTTCTGATTTATTAGGTGGTTAGAAATTTGATTTCGATTTCCCAGAACAAAGAACGAAGAAGAAGAACTTTTTGATTTTGATATCACTCAAGGAAACCAATAGGAAAGAAGCCATGTCGACATCTTCTCCGTCTACGGCAGCCCGTTTCAACGGGGAGGGGAAGCAAACGAAATATTTGATCGTCACTGGTGGTACAGTTTCCGGTCTCGGAAAGGGAACAGCAATTTCCTCATTGGGTGTGGTGCTCAAGTCTCACGGTCTCCACGTCACAGCCATGAAGATCGACCCATACTTGAATGTGGATGCAGGTAGGGCGATGTTCACTTTTTTTGAGATGGAGTAGTTGACGAGAATAAATTACATTTATAGGAGGTGGTTCATCTTCTATTTTTAAAATATCCGAATAAATTCGAAAATCAGTATGGTGTCACTCAGCACAAGAAACTCACTCTATCAATATTAAGTAACGACAAGGGCAACAACAATCAATCTCATTCTTTACTAGAAGAGTTGGCCTCGCGGATGGACAACAGACCATATCAGAATATTTATCTTACATCTGGGGGACAACTTTATAACGGATGAGATTCAGGTATTATTTTGAGTAGTTAAATAACTGATGAGATTCAGGTATTATTTTAAGTAGTTAAATAACTATTCGTTTACTAGGTACCATGTCCCCCTTCGAGCACGGAGAAGTTTTCGTTCTGGATGATGGAGGTGAGGCGGATCTTGATCTCGGAAACTACGAGAGATTCCTAGACTTGACTTTGGAGTCAGTCCACAGCTTGACCACGGGAAAGATCTATCAGAAGGTCCTGAAGAGAGAGCGTGCAGGCGACTTCTTGGGAAAGACAGTGCAGATGGTCCCGCATGTCACGGATGAGATTCAGGTATTATTTTAAGTAGTTATATAACTTACGGACAGATTTCATTTAAGTAGGTGAGGGGATTATATACAACTTTGTCTTTGTTTTCAGTCTCGAATCAGCGTCGGTCCTAGGAAGATGAAATAACAGTTTATTATAGCTTTTCTTTTTCTATCGATGACGATGTTGAGATGACTCTTCAGTATGCCACAATCACAAGTACACGGCACACGACATGAATCCGTTTATTTGCACCTTTTTCTCACAGGACTGGATCCAAGAAGTTGCCTCTATGCCTACCGACAAGTCCGGCGAAAAGCCCGATGTCTGCCTCATAGAACTTGGTGGCACTGTCGGTGATATTGAATCCGCCGTATACCTCGAAGCATTGCAGCAATTTCAGTTCAAGATGGGCGCCGAGAATTTCCTTTCCGTCCATCTCGGATGGGTCCCCTACCAGAACGCTACGGGGGAACAGAAGACGAAACCATGCCAGCACTCAGTCAAGGTGATGCGAGAAGCCGGTCTGAAACCAGATTTGCTCATTTGCCGAAGCAAGGAGGCGATATTGCCAGATATCAGAAAGAAGTTAAGCTTGTTTTGCCAAGTCAAGGCGGAAGAGGTGGTCTCATTACACGACGTGAGCAATATCTTTCGGGTGCCATTATTGTTGGCGGAGCAGAATGTCGGAACACTGGTAAGAAGCGATTTATTTTAGTTCTTTTACTTACACATGACTATAATTGTTCCTTTCAAAATTTGAAGAACTCAAACTCTACAAAGTGAAATTTTCTCATGTAAGCGGAACCAACAAGAAAGAATACTCCTGACTTTTAACTTGCACAAACAATACAGATCTGCAAGAAACTTGGACTTACGGACAGAACAGAGATTAAGCAAGCGGTTCTCGGCGGCGTGAATTACAATGGAGGAGGTATTATTCACTCGTTCGTATTCGTGGTTTGACTACTTTACGTCCTAAAAAATTTTAAAATCTTTCTTTTTTGTCATCAATTTTTTTATCACAATCACACACTATCATACACACACACACAGACGACCCCCTGATCACTCGTCTCGGCGACTGGGCTGGTCTTGCTGGCCGTGTCGACCAGCTTTCCACTCCCCTCCGCATTGGTATGGTCGGCAAATACACTGGGCTGACCGACAGTTACATGTCAGTCGTGAAATCCCTGCAGCATGCATGCATTGAGGCTGGCGTGTTGCTTGATCTGCAATGGATCGAAAGCACGAATCTGGAGCTGAACACCTGCAACTCAGACCCGAAGAAGTATGAAGAGTCATGGGCGATTTTGAAGAGCTGTAAGGGCATTTTAGTGCCAGGCGCATTCGGAAACAGAGGAATTGAGGGGAAAATCTTGGCAGCAAAATACTGCAGAGAAAACCAGATTCCATACTTTGGTACTAAATAGATCGTTTTTTTTGTTCATTGTGAATTGTACTCTCGAATTTGCTACGACGTGTTACCTTGTCTATTAAATAAGACGTATACAACATGGAGGCTCTCAACTGTTGATATAAACTCCCGGAAACTCCACAGGTATCTGTGTCGGTCTGCAAGTCGCTACTATCGAATTCTGCCGCAACGTCCTCGGCCTAGAGGGTGCCAACTCCACTGAATTTGACGAATCCACGCCGCATCCCGTTGTCATGTTCATGCCAGAGCATTCCGCCACCATCATGGGCGGAACCATGCGCCTCGGCGCTCGCTGCACCATCATCAAAGATCAAACCTCTTTGGCGAGCAAGATCTACTGTGGCGAACCCGTTGTCTTCGAGCGACATCGGCACCGCTACGAGGTAAACACCCAGTACAAGCAAGCCCTAGAAAACGCAGGCTTTGTTTTTAGTGGTCAAGACGAACGAGGTGTGCGTATGGAGATCTGCGAATTGAAGGGACACCCCTACTATTGCGGCGTGCAATTCCATCCGGAATTCAAGTCCCGACAACATCGACCGGCGGCAACCTTTCTGGCCTTCATCCTGGCGTCATGCGGCGAAGGCAGGCTAGAGCAGCGAATTGCAGCTGGTGGAGGCAAGCTGAAGATTGGCGCTGGGTTTGCGGAAGAAGTAGTGGTTAGCGAAGTTGCGGCATCTTCGAGCAATACAGCGAGCAAAGGAACCAAGCAGGTAGCTGAACAAGTTAAAGATGCTGCTATTGGAGCATGAACAACATTTATAAGTAGAAGTCCTCTTTTAGACATGCATCTGTTTTTATACATAGAAGAAGGATCATGTTGTTTATGTCATAGGCAATTTATTATAGATACGTAGTTTAGTAGAATACGCTTAAATCATCTTTGAAGTAGATGGGTTTCGCACCAAACCCCACAGCCAGCTTACTGAAATGTACGACAATTCTTTTACGCTATTGATAGTTAGGTACGGCTACGGCTGCGACAAGAATGAATACTTACAAGAATGAATACTGAATCTTAGGCACCACGACCACCACCCTCCAATCAAAGTGGGTCTTAAAGAACTAAATCTAGCGAACAAAAAGTGGGGGCAAGAATGCTCCTTTTCTTACATGATGCACGACTTAGTTCTAGTATTAACGCAAGTAGGTGAAAACGACATTGTTTGGACTTTGGAATGAAGCAAAGGCGCAATGGGTGGGCAAAGATTCACACCCCTGGGATACCACATACAGAGTTGACTCCGACGGGCGAGCGAGATCGTTTTGGCTGTCTCGATGATAGTCGTCACGAGTGTTCCACCATAGCCATACTTACTAGGGTGACGCACGACGTTGTTGATGCAGCTTTATTGAGATAAAGTTGGTGAGAAGAAACAACGTCATACACAAGAACTTCATTCATGAATACTGAAAGAGCGATGTGTGAGCGACGAGCGACGAGAAAGAGAGACACACACTTCAAAAGAGAAATACTACTTCGTTGTCGTTCTTGAGAGAGAAAGAATTCCGAAAAAGCAAGTCCTAAAAAACGGGACTCATACTTTCAATATTCTGGCAAATTATTCTCAATACTACAGCGTCACGGGAAGAAGCCAAGGTCGGAAGGAAGTGCAGCAGCGGAAACACCAGAGTTATGAGTTCAGCAGGAATAGAATTTCGATTTGTATTTGTAAATAGATCATCTAGGTTCCTATTCTCAGTATGTGACTACAGGTTGATAGATCATTACAACTCTCAATCTAATAATCTACGACTCATCTCATGTAGGCTTCTCTGTTCGCTTCTCCTCTCCTCTATCTCTTTGTTCTCTCACCTGGCACTTAATATCTCACGCTTAACACGCTATTAATCGTCAGTGCTCTTTTGCATAGATATAGCTTCCCAGTACATAGCTTCCACCTAGTACTTATGACGATCTAGATGGAGATGATCTCCTTGTTCATAAGGTCCTTCTAACAAAAGATGCAGATTCTCCAGACGCAGACTCCAAGAAACCGGTTTCTCTTGCGTCAAAAGGATCAGCGTCGGACGGAGACAAGTCAAAGAAGACACCGTATCTTTATGAAGAGACAAGAAAGGTCTTCTAGTTCTAATCATTGTTGACAAAGAATCAGGGTACTACGTAGTAAGTACTATATTATAAATGCACACAACAACTATAACATAGATCGACAGGACCAGACAAATATTTTTACAACACTTCTTGGGTTTTTTTACACGACGGACCGTTGGTTCAGTCTGATACTTTGATCTGACACTGACACCATGGTCTCTCATCTCTAGTAAATTGTATCAACAAACAAGGTCGTGGAGGACTCCACAGAGTACGTCCATGTCTGATTGCGTCCCCTATCAAAGACCAAGGTGGAGGACTCCACAGAGTACGTCCATGTCTAATTGCGTCCCCTTCCTCGCCACGTTGGGTCACCTGATAGACTGCAGCGCGACAATAGTGGAAAATATGAGATGCAGGTGGAGGGTCCAGCTAGTTTTCGCAATCCTCATTTTAGTTATGGCCAGAAACAGAATCTAGAGTGCTCAACATCTTTCTCACCATCTCGCTCTACTTGGTATCCTTCTGTTGTCCCCATAGAAGAATGCGTTGAATGGGAACAAAGGAACTGCCAAGATGAGGAACTGCCAAGGCAGTCTCTAAGCTACTGGAGGTTTGACAACACCGGACTCACCAGCATGGGAGGGGAGGAAGACGAGTTCGAAAGGGACAGTTGATGGAGGGGAAGATGGAAAGGCTAAATGAGAAACCAAAATGAAGATGAACATCCAATGTTTATTGAAGAACATCATCCAGATCCAGATAGGCATTTGACTTTTTAACGTACATTGCTGCGTGGTTGACATGACTGAGTGGGATAAATATACATAGAGGAATTTAGATTCCAAAAACATACTTTTTTAACATAATCCTACATTACTTCCACTGTTCTTATCTCTTGACATTCATTCTTCGATCATAGACAGACCAACCGTCTCCTAGCACAATCAATTCCTAAACAACCATCCATAGGGAAAACAGCGCATTATATGATATAGTCTCTTGCAGAAACGCACGACAGCTGAAATGAAAAAACATGGATCATCGCATCTTATGATTTTCAAGAAATTCGAATTCCATAATGACGTCCTCTAGAAAAATTATTTTTTTATCTAAAGTCCTACCTCTATCAGAATATTTTGAATATTTTATAACATAGTTAGTCTTAGTAGTATGTACCGGGAACAAGGAGGCTACCGAAAAAAGCGACCGAGTCCCTGTGATCGGGAATCAACATTCATGCATAGGAAAATGAATGACCATCATCCTACATTTTTTATGTTGCTCTAGAGAAGTGCAATTCTTTTCTTGTCTAAGGTCTACATTTTTTATGTATACTACTAACTTTTCTGTGCGAAGCAAGTAGAACTTTTTCAATGAATTTCTTCTTGCATATCTTTCGTTCAGTTGCTGCTCTTCGAGCAGGAGAAAGATTAGTATCAAAGACAAAGTAGACAACAACACATCAGAAACTCTAAAAAGCGCTGCTGCAGATCTCCGCTCACGAAGCATGGACTGCCAATAAAGGGCCGTTTAGGACTCGGTTAGGGTTACTGAATGCCCATTTTTTCATCCACAGGGTGGACCGTGCGCATTCACTCAAGCGAAGCTATCCCACTCTCGTAATTCATAACAGATGATATGCGCCTTGACCTATAGTACCACATAGAGTTGTGCCCTTAAGGCAGTCTGCACTGAACTTCGATTTATCGGAACTCGCTCGCGATACAAAAAAAAAAGATTAATTGTATTGTATTGTACTACAAAGACTGGCTATAGTTACGTAAGTACAAAGATATTGGCTATGTATTGGGTCTGCCAAGACGAGTTTGGAATGGATCACTTCTTGAAGTAAACCCGAGGATAGTGTAGTTACAACAGACAGTGAACACCATCGCTCGCGAGGATCTTAATAATGAGAAATGCGAGGAACTTCTAGTTAGCTGACCAACATGGCGTTTAAAGAACAATGCATGCCTCGTTCACCACAGCCAGCCCAATTTACGTTCTCGAGTCCCTAGCGGCTGTTGCTGCTCTGTCCTGGTTGACAACGAAGATGGGAATACAGAAGGAGCTGGACTCCTCTTTTTGGAGGAGTCTCCATAAAACGGGAATACAAAAGGAGCTGGACTCCTCTTTTTGGAGGAGTCTCAATAAAACGGCCCCGAAGACGAGGAGGATACCAAAATCGTCGCATGCTGATAGGACGATTAGGAGCTTACGATCGTTGTTTTTTCAGGGCGGGCGCGTTCTTGCCGAGGAACTCTCTCGACAGAAAAATGTGGACGGGCTCAAGGACGTTAACCTCACTGATGCAGAAGATGCGACAAGGCTAATTCCACGAGCAGAAGATGATCTTGATACAACATTAAGGACCTCATCTACTCCTTCATCATCTACTAGTAATTCTGGTGATATCTTCACCGAGAACTACAGCGGGGGCAACGACACTGCGTCTTCAACGAAAGACGATAGGTCCTCGCATGATGATCAGGACCAAACTCCTGTCCTCTCCGCGTCCACAAATCCGACACCACCCAGAAGAAGAAGAAGCAACCGTGACCTCTCACCGGACGAAGCAGACACAGTCCGCGTTTTCAAGTCTGCCTGTCCTAGTGTCTGCCAGGTGCGAGCTAGCAGGAGCTTTGATCTTGGTAGTAGAATAACAGGCTTGAATTTCGATCCAATCGAGATAGAGAAGGGCACGGCTTCCGGCTTCGTATGGGAAGATTCGATGCATGTGGTCACGAACTTGTATGGCTGCTGGCGAAGGATATTTTTCAGCGGGGTCTTCGTCGACCATTTTTAGTGTCGTAGTGTTCCTAGGCCGCTGTTTACATCACTATTCATAAGCATCCATGGCATGGCATGGCATGACCTTAAATTGTGTCTGCACTGAACTTTGTGCGAGATTAATTGTAAATTGTATTGTATCTCCACAACGTCCACCAACCCTAAACCCTAAACGGACCCTAAACTGCGTCCACCAACCCCCCTCCATTCATATCCTCCACGTGATCAAGGGTTGCAAAACCGTGTACGTGATGTTTCCTGATAGTGTAGAACCTATCCAGACCAAGATCGTGGGCGAAGACGAGCACAGTGACTTGGCGGTTCTGAGACTCCCGCACCCTCGCAGAGGTATACAACTGGGCAGAAGTGACGATTTGCAAGTGGGGAACAAGGTGATCGCGATTGGGAATCCTTATGGCATGAAGTTTTTTACTCAAAAGTGAGAAAGAGGATGCTCATCATCTGCAACTTCTTCAAAATGAAGATGTCATCCGTTTACTTGAGTCAAGATGTGCAACTGCACTAGTACACGTCGTGCTTAATAAGTATCTATTCCTAGTCTACGGTCCTGCCTCTGCCCCTCCTCTAAGCGTTCTTCGGTTTCGAGCAGACACTAACTCAGGGCGTCGTTTCCGGTCTGTCCCGCGAAATTCGCGGTGCGCATGGCGTGAAAATCCGCAACCTCATTCAAACCGATGCAGCGATCAATCCCGGAAACAGCGGTGGGCCGTTGTTGAATCGTCACGGCGATTTGATCGGCATGACCACTATGGTTGTGGCAAGTGCTGCTGGCGTTTGCTCAAACTTAGGCTTTGCCATTCCCGTAGACGAAATGCGCAGATTGATATCCCAACAAGAACTTTTGTCATCTCCCAATGGAGATGATAGTAGAGGCAGGAGGTGGAACCAAAGACGGTCTTGGTTAGGGATAGTCTGTGCGCCGGATGATTGGGTGGAGAAGTTCGAGACGCGTGTTCCTGGCGTGTTTATCCTTAGAACGGAGACAGATAGTCCGGCAGCTCAGAGTTGTCTGCGGCCTTTCAAAAGAGTGGGCTTTCAACTCGCAGTAGGCGACTTGATACACAAGATTGATGGAGAAGTGATAACAGTTATGATGAGACTGATTGTGGTCGTTGTAACGATTTTTTTCGGTACTATAGAAAACAAGTCTAAAAAGTCTTTTTGTATGCACGATAGAGGAGTAATCAACTCGTCTAAGCAAAGCGGCGCAGACTTCATCCGCAGGTTGGAGACGAAGAAGGCAGGTGATCACGTGCAGTTGACACTTTTTTACAATGGTGTCTTTCGAGACTGCAATTTGCAAATTGGGGTAAGACCGCCACGATGATGTTGGCGTCGAAAAATGATACACGGTTATTTCAACAACAACGTTTCGACGATTTTACAGGTGATGCGCATGGATTAAGGAAAAAGAAATTCTCTTTCTTCCTGGTAGCAATGTTGCCAATTGGGATTGCAATGTTGTCAATTTGATACAGTGTTCAACTCGTGTCAGAGTGTACGATCGGCTTATCGGATCTGTGGCATTTGTCGTAACTAAGCAATTTAAGTATGTCAGTCTGTCATCTGCAATCGGTGCGAATTTGAAGAGAATGACGTTGGTCAGTCGGTGTATCCTCTGTCAGTCGGTGTGAATCATTGTTGGACAAGTCGGTGACCATTACGAATCAGTCTGTTTTGGATGTAGCGATTAGTACTCGCTAGCAGAGCATCCCAAGATAGAGCTCTTTCCCAAGAATAATTCCACATACTAGATACTAGTCATAAAGGCTGCTATAATGTTGTGAATCCTCGTAGCCAAAGAGTTCGTGTTCTTTGACCTTTTTTCCACTCTTCATTTCACTACACCCTACAGTACGTAATGTAGCCAAAAAATAACTACGTACCATTCACTACATACAAGAAAAAGGAAGCATGGTCGTCCTCGTCATTCTCCAAGACCCATAAACATCAAGAAAAACAAAAAATGGTCCTGATTCCTCAAGATTGTGTCGAAAATTGGTCAAGGCGACGACTTGTCCCCAACTGTCCGGACGAGACCCATGCTGGGTTAAGCACCGCTTTCGTTATCAAATCCGGTCTAAGCAAAGGAGCGAGAGCCTTCCAATATGCGTCACGAGGAGCTTTTACGGATAGGCAACTGGGAAGGGTATGATGTTTTGTGTAACTACCTTACTCTGGAGTTTGGTTTTTCTTTCTTGTTGTAGGAGTTTGAATTTCTGAGTTGAGATTATACTGCAGATGAAATAATTCTAGTTGTTAACTTCTTACACAACCACCTCCGAATTCAAATCCGACCAGGAAGAAACCGACGCGAGTTCTTCCTCTGCTTACGCTTCCGGCCTCGACGCAGACCAGACTCAGTACCTTCAGAACAAACTGGTGCGTGGGTCTAGGAAAGGATTGCGGAAAAAGATTAGAGGGGAGTTCGGCACGATCGATGGAATCGCACACAAGAAGCTGTTTCCACGAGCTCCTGCACGTCAGGGCACTGGCGACGTCCTATCCTTACGGCTGGGCCCCTAAATAATCTTCCATCTTCAATAGACATTTACTATATTATTATTATTTGTACGTCTTGGGGGAGTAAGTTTCTTGAATTCTAAGGCCAATGAGAATTATAATGGGAGATCATTATAAGGTGAGCTCTAAGGTTCTATGGTACCAATTGGGTGAAGATCAATCAAAATGCAGATCAAAAACCCAATTACAAACTTGGAGGAGAAGTGCCACCTTGGGTGCATGTGCGACTAGCGAAAGCACGAGCAGCGAAAAATAATAGTAGTGGTGCATCTTCTGCTTCAAGTTCTTGTAGTGGCTCTTCCTCAGCCTTATTGGGAGGACAGCCTTATTGGGAGAGTAAGGACGCAGGCCGACGAAGACAAAGGGAGAGGGTGAAGAATCTCCATAGCGATCCGGAACGGTATGGATTGGTGCCGACTGATCCAGAGAGGGCTTCCGCGTTTCAGCCACCGCCAAGAAAACATGGAGGACCAGCATTCGCCAGCCATTTTCAATCTAGCAGCATGAAATTAGCCGGGACCGATGAAAATGCTGAATTCAATGCAAGTCGTGCGCACGCGAAGTTCGCTGCCAGAGATAAGCATCCGCTGAATAGTAGGAGGGTACTGACATTAAGTTACGAAGATGTCTTTCATTGAACAGTAGTAATTTGTTCGTAGCCTAGTTCTTGTACTATAGTTAAATTTTTGTCCACTTAGTATGAAGCTGCGATAATTTAGAGCAAATGTCGTACTTCTGAGACTTTTGAAACTACAAGAACCCATATTTCTTCATACATTTACATTTATCAACAACGCATCCTACAACACCAGATATACGATTCTCTCCGCGAAGTCTCTTCGTTAGAGCCTCAAGAAAAACTGCGAGTGATGCGAGCGATACGGGATGAAGAGCTTTGGGCTAGTTCGGAATTGCAGCCAAGACGACAAAAAGAGCATCGCCGACAAAGAGAGGCAGGGAATGTTATGAATTCCCTAAATTTATTTCCTAAAGTACGAGGATGAATGTGCTGCAAATCTTGATTGGCTTTTGCCCGTAAAACGGCGAAGGTTTAGGTCCAGCGACGCTCAAAGCACTAAAAAAACAACCGGTTAGTTTTTACCTCTAAAACTTAGGCTTATCGTCCCATGCAGCAATATATACACTTGTGCACGTCGACTTCTTCAGCAGCCAAGTAGGATTGCAATTGCAATAGGAGCATTAGTATGACGTGATTTTTCATAACTTACACTTCATCTACAGTCAACGTCTACATCATAACTAGTACTACGTACCAGGAACAAGTAACCTCTTCTAACACCCGTCCGCCCACAACGAGACCTCCAAGACGACAGTCGCTCCAGGGTACTGGGTGGATCCGAGATTCGCCTAAGAGGCGTAGTTCCATTCAGCAACCTAGCTTCTGTGCGGGAGAGAATATAGATGCGAGAATGGAAGCCATCGAAAACCAACCAACTGTGCCAAGAAGGCTGCACAGAAAATCGGATTTTTATCATGGAGTAGGATAGAATTTTCCTAGAAGCTTGAGTTTTCAGCTCACGAACACGTTTGACTATTGTTAATTTGATGACGATCCAATAAACCAAACTTATACACATTTATCTTGTTCAAATTCATTCCACTTAATTTCCACGTTATTTATCATGACGTTTTCAAACCATACTCATATTAGAGGGTAGTTCGATCAGTAAGGGAGAAAGATTCAAATTCAATACTACCCATGCATTATACGTTGTATTATAACACATTTATGTATTTGAAACTACTTGGATTTATAGGCGTATGCAGTTCTGCATAGTACGTCAGAACAATCCTGTAGCAAAATTGTGATTGCATCATATGTTGGTGAAGAAATGGAAAGGCTCGCAAGGATCATGAAGTGTGAGGAAAATAACCTCATAAAAATGTGGGGAAGCATGCGACAACCGGCAAAAGCAGATTTGTCTAGGTGTTTGTGTACTACTTTCAGTTTTCCTCAGATCGGTAAACTTCGAAGCTCACATGTTCATTTTCTTGTTGATCTCATTTTAGTAAAGGCAAACAGTGTCCTTTGATCATTCTGGTGATAAATCAGTTGAAGCATGTTCAATTTACAAAAACAGCATCCGAAACTGACGGCAGGAAACAAATCTTAGGCACCAAATTGCCGAATAGATTGATACAGTCCACCACCGACTGATACGCTGTCTCCCGTCCGCGTTGGATTAAGGCTCATATTAGGCGGACATTAAGTGTGATGTGGCTGGAGTTTGGAGTCAGTGTCTCTCGTAGGAGTAAATCTGCTTAGGTTTCATCCCAAGTTGTACTCAGCTAATCACTCAGTTGATGGACGAGAAAGTAGTTTCCTCACAAATTAGAATTACAAAGCATCTACAAAAATATTGAGCAAGAGTTGTTTCTTTTCTTGGCTCTTGATGACAGGCTACTTGTGAGCAGATCGGATTCAGTTTCTGCACACCTCAAGTCTTCCTGAACAAGTGAAAATGCACCATAGAAGTTATCCTTTCCCTCAAGTGAGAAGACAAATACTTGGACGAAGGATCACTCGGCAAAGCAAGTTTGTGCATGAAATAAGATCCTCCATAGAAATAGATGACAAATTTGGATCACGGCGACCACGACCGAAGATCATGGATCAGTCACCATTTTCTTTGCTGGAATTTCCCATTTTGATCCTAATCTTTCAGGCGGTCGTGGCTTTGGCCCGCGGGCATACGATAAATTATCACCACCGAGAAGTAGAGTTGTACAACCATAACTACAAGCGGCGCGATCCTAGAAAGTTCTTTTGACACAGAGGATAAAGTCAACATAAGCAAACCACACTAGAATTTCTCAGACAAGATGCCACAAGCAGCTACCTCCATTGTCGAGTTCCCCCCTACCTCTCCACGAGGAGCAGACAACAAGGGTCGTGCTTCTACATCTTCCAAGACGACAATGATGACACGCAATAAGAACGATGTACCTGGCGCCGCTGCGGTGGAGACTGACCCGAGTAAAAAGTCCATCTTTGACGAAAAACTTCTCAAAGAATTTCTGGACAATGTCGGTGCCAAGCAGTCCCAAATGCCGACCATTTGGCGCGTCTTGCTTCGCACAGGCGGCGATTGGGACGCGCTGTATCAAGAAGGCACCTTTCCGGCAACTCGACTAGTACCTTTGTTGAAACAAGAGTTTGCGTACTGCACTAGCAGTGTTTCAGACCTCGAGCAATCAGCTCTAGATGGGACGATCAAGTTGCTAATCCGGCTATCGAACGGCTCTGAGGTAGAAGCAGTGATCATCAATCACACTGGCGAGGACATGAATTCGAGTCTGTGTACTGCAAATGTGGAGGCTGAAATGGCTGCTCCTGCACCAGTTCCAGAAGAAACGGGTGCAGGATCTTCTTGTTCTTCTAGTAGTTCTTCCACAACTCATACTACCAAGAATACGAATAGTACCAAGACGAAGAAGAAGACAGCAGCTGACTCCTACCTGGATCGCGGACTCCTCGACGCCAAAAGACCTCGAATCGAGATGCGTAAGACTCTCTGCGTCAGTTCCCAGATTGGGTGTAAGCTTGGTTGTACCTTCTGTGCCACTGGCACCATGAAATTGGAAAGGAGCTTGACCAGTGGAGAAATCATGGAACAATTGCTGTTGGCTGACCATGCCCTGAGCGTGTTGACAGGAAATCAGATGACGTTGATGTCCTCTAGTGGGGGTGCCCCCAGGGGAGAAGACACGACTGATCATGCAGAGGAAGATGCTAGTTCTTCTAAGAACAGTACAGAAGTGGCGATGAACAACAACACAACCGCAGGCGCCAGCAAGAAAGCTACTCTCCTAGACCGCATCCAAAAAGAACGGCATTCTTATTTCGGTTCTTTCATTTCGAATATCGTCTTCATGGGCATGGGAGAACCACTGGAGAACTACGACAATGTCGTCAGCTCTCTGAAAGGCATGTGCTCTCAGCAACGCTTCGGACTTGGTCAACGAAACGTCACGATTTCCACGGTCGGCATTGTTCCGCAAATGCGACAGCTGTTTCTCGAATTGCCAAATGTGAAACTGGCATTGTCCCTACATGCACCGAATCAAGAGCTGCGGAATGTGATAGTCCCAGTGTCGAAGAAATACCCATTGCCGGAATTGATGTCAGCCTTAGACGAATACGCGAGTAGACATGCGACAGACGGAAAGCGCAAAGGGCTCGTCATGATATCATACGTACTTACCCTTGTTACACTTCGCTCTTATCTTCGCTTTGTTCTGGGTATAGATGTAGAATCAGTAAAGTCTTCAACATATTGTAAGGGAGACCAATGTAGTTTGGGTAAGCAATTCTTTTTTTTTCTCACAGTGTTTTGAAAAGTGAAAATGTTGATTATTGCTCTACTTCTAAGTAGCTATATGTATATTGTATAAGTATACTTACACACATAGTTTCTCATCTAGAAGTACATTACAATCAATCTGAAAATGACAGATCATGATCGACGGCGTCAACGACACTGCCGAACACTGTTACCAACTTTGCGAACTGTTAAAGGGACGTCAGGTTTTGGTAAACTTGATTCCTTTTAACCAATTTGATCCTTATGCGAATCAGCCAGCTGGGAAAGCGCCGTCGAAAAGACGGCACCCGGCTGAGCATTATAGACCGTCCAAGCCAGAGCAGATCGTGTGGTTCTGCAAAACCATAGAAGAACATGGAATTAAGGCTTTTGAAAGGTACTTCGTTGTAAAAATTTTCAGTGTTTGGCTAACAAACTATAATGCAGTCGTAAAGCTAGCTTTTGAAAGGTACAGTTTTTTTTTTCGTTTTTAGCCAACTATGATATAGTGTTAGTGTTTAGCAGTTAGTGGTTGTTCTAATCGATTTCCAAGAGGACAAAACAACATCACAATCACCTGATTCACTCCACAGGCGTCCGCACGGTCGTGACATCAGTGCTGCATGTGGTCAGCTTGCCAAAATCAACAAGACTGACGGTAGTGTTTTTGCAGAAGTAGGTGAAATCGAAGGCAACCAACGCAAATACATCAACAAAGTTGTACCTTTGTCGAGGGAAGTGGTGAAACAAGTCGGAAGTGCTGTGGCTGCGTCTTCTAGCGCGCTAAAAAAGGATCTTCATGGCAAGAAGGACTCTAAGTCCACATCCTCCTTATCTACTGGCACCGGTGGCAGTTGCACTGATGACGCTCTCTCTCCAGATAGCTCAACGAGAAATTCGAGCGCCAGTAAAACCAGAACTGCACCACAACGGTCATCATCGTCCACCTCTTCGCCTTCCTCTAGCACAGATAAACACTCAGGAGCTGCCACCACAGATAAGAACACCCCAGCACCTTCATCAGACGGTAGAGAAGACGAAGAGCAAAGCGATCTCGTAGACATGGCTTTCCAAAAGCTTCAGAAGACGCAATACGCTATCGCAGGTGCAGCAATTGTGGCATTCGCGGGTCTCTGTGTATGGAAGTTTTGCACTTCGTCACGAGGAGGTGGGAGATCATAGAGTTTCTTATTGTTCGAGGACATGGACAATGAATTATCATGTTCATGATTTCAAACCGCCCTACCACCTGCATGAGCATGACCACATTCTTGATGATAACAAGACCATCATTCTCATTGATGCAAATGTCCACTACAAGCATGATGATGTTTCTCCTGATAAGTTGTATCTTCCGATAGATAATCCTACAACTACATAAGTGTTGTCGTGAAGCGTGGTACTCCTGAGTGATGCATGGCTGAAGGTCATTAATTATGGAGGAGGGTGAGGTTGGGAGAGTAGCGATTCTCAAGGTGCGAGTGATGAGATGTGAGTCACTGATGGATTGAGGTGAGACGGAGAGTAGATACTCAGAGCGTTCGGTGTGTGTTACTACTGATTGAAGTGATCCAGGTACTAGATTGAATACTCATTCTGCTGCTCCCTCCTTGTTACAAGTGTAGTTCCTGCATCATACATGATACAACGTGCTAGAAGTAGTCTGATGAGTACACTGTTTCTTAAATTATGTGCGGGAACAACAAGGATATTAAGAAGCTGTTTAAAGTTATAAATGATGACGCGCGTCATAGTGCATGAACCTGGTCAAAGAAGCTGACGCAGACCACGAAGATGCCAGGCTCGAGACGACCTTCGAAGAGCCGTTCGCGCTCTCAGTCGGTTGTTTCTGCCTCTGCTGAGGAGGGATATACTAGTCGAAGGATGGAGTCATCTTCTCCACAAACACCGCTAGAAGAGGACAACTCCAGTTCGTCAGATCATCTCCCTATTTAAGGCACAGAAAAACCCAACCCTTTACACAGCCCATTCTTCTCATTCCCCTTTTACACAAGGGGAACCCATACTGGGTTGCTGGCGTAAGGTGGGGTTTTTCTCTTCGCTAACCTATCTTCAAAACGGAGGACGACGCAGGGTTTGCTTTTGCCAAGGAAGGTAGGGAATTAGCTAGAACTCGACGCGAATGCGAGAGGGAAACAGTATGGATGATGTTTTTTTCCACCTCTCAGACCCTCTTCTAAGCTGCCCCTTTTTTGTCCTTCAAGCTGTATGCATATATAGGTGGGGACGGGGGGAGCCTAGGCTCGGGCTGCATAGATGGGAAAGATATCATTCATAAAAAGGCTTGCTACGCTTAGTCCTCGCGATTGCGACTATAGTTTTTCCGATTTGTCTACCACACCAGTGGCACTTAACGGGGGCGTCCAGTGTGAGTGCGTTTGTGGAAATCGAGCGAAGGCGTTTACAATGGGGACAGTGGCTGCCTGATTTGGCGCCACCGAGTTTGTTGGAATTTTGCGCCAGTGTGAGCACAATGCTTTTGTTCTTGGCAACACACTGGCTGATTTGGAGTGGAGGGCGTGGTCGGAAGGGAGAAATACCAATTGGCGGTGGAATAGAGGATATGGATAAATATTCTTCGGCGATTATATTGCGGGATGTTGAGCTAGATGTTGAGCAGGGTGATGAAGCTAGTAAAGGTAAAAAAATGCATGGACGAGGACTAGGTACTCACAGCAGAGATCGGAGTGGAACGAGGTCTCGTTCAGGGTCGAGGAACAGAAGAAGCAACTACCCCGAAGCTGATCTCGAAGCGGGAGGCGACTCCTCTCCCATGTTCGGACAAAAGGGAGACAGAAGTCTTTTGGACAAGTTGCGAGCCAGTCTTGAGCCTAGGAAAGGAGGCTTACCCAGTCGAATGAACATGATGAGTAGCGTTTTGACCGGGGATCCGTATCCTTAAGGCCTCTCCTAATCCATCTCGTGAAGCATCTTAGCGAGGAGGCTTTTCAAGGGGAAAAGAGTCCCAGGATGTAGAAATCTCAAGATGGACAAGGGCAAGCTCTAATATGGAGTTCGTGGAGGAGATGGCAGTAGAGAAATGGGCAGTTCAGGAACCTCTGCAAAGGAGATGAAGTACAGTTCCGCACACTTGAATCGCCTCAGAATTCTGCTAGTGATCGCCATCGTCATGGGCTCTCTAGGGTTTTGCGTGACAATTTATGCGCGTTTGAAATTCGGCAGTTTGCGTGAGAGAATGGGAGCGAACGATATTTTCAACAATCGAAAGATTTTCATGGATGGCTATATTATGGCTGCTTTCTTGATCTATTTCGTCTACCTCGTGGTCCTAGAGATCCTGCTCTACGTGTTGCAAGGAGTAAAACAGCGCATGGGCATTTGTGAGAAGAAGCAAGCGAAACAAGCGAGGGCGATGGCGAGATATGGGACGTTTTTACAAGCGGAAAATGATCGGAAAACGATGGCAGCAGCTGCTGCCGCGACTGGCAATAATATCAAGAACGTAGAAAATGATCAAAATACACTAGGCGGTGGATCATTGGGTGACACATCAATGTCAATGTCTTCAACAAGGAAATCAGCCGGAAGAAGTACGGCGACGCCTCAGACGGGTAGGGAAACAGCGATACCATTCTCGTCAAGAAGATCGTCGATTGCTATGGACTACAGCGGTGATAGAGATTTGTTACTCAAGAACCCGTCGATATCGTCAAAGCACATGTTGCCCAAACAGGGAAATTCCAAGACAAACCTACTACAACAACTTAATAGAGGGCCTTCATCAGTCGAGAGTACCTCAGCACAATCTTCACCGGCTGAGCAAGGGAGGTCGCCTGGACGAAACTCGCGGATTTTGAACAACAGATCTTCGACATTGATGAGTCGCTCAACTGCTTCAAGAAGCAGTAGCAGAGACAGAGGAGGGCATAGACCGAGTTTGAGTAACAAAGGTATAATTTCTCGGAGCAGTAGCATAGATGGAGGTAGACAGATGAACATGGGCAGACGAAATTCTCAGGTGTTCGATCGCTCTGATGATCTACGTAGGACTATATCTTCACAGCAGCGAGGACCCGCCGATATGCCTGCGAGAGGGAGCATCCTGACCTCAAGAAGCAGGGACTTTCAGGACACGAGACGCGGTGGGGCGGCACCTTCAAGTAGAGCCTCTTCGAGAGCTAGCAGACCTTCGAGTCGGACATCTTCAGGTAGCAGCTACACTTCGCGGTCTGTTTCTTCTTCTACTTTGTCAGAAGATGAGGCTTCGTCGGCAAGACCTTCGCGGCAAAGAAGTGGAGGTGGGATCGCAACAGCTTCGTCAACAAATGCTGCAAATAGAAACTCTACTAACTCATCTATGATGGTGAAAAGACCTTCTCGTAGCATCGTTCGCCAAACTAGTACCAATTCTAGTACTAATACTCAGCGCAACAGTACAACTCCTAATTTCGGTACAACTAGCGATATTGCGAAGCGAAGCAGCATAACACGTGGAAGAGACAGCTCCGCAAGAGTGAGCACCAGTTTGGAACCTGGTCGTCGCGCTAGTGCTACAGCCAGAGCATCGCTAGCTAGGGGGATGGGAAGCTTGTGGTGAAACCATGGCTTTTTTCTAAAAAAGATTGATTTGATTAGTTGAACCGCTTTTCCGTACCACAAATCTAATGAAAGAACGACAATTACCGTTTATTTGACCTAAATTTTACTTTGCGTGATTTGACCTTGCACTCCTTTCTCTTACTCAACACTTTTCTTTTACACGTTCTTCACTTACTGATATACGAATCGCTTGCATAACTGCCCTATGTTTCCGCTTTTTGTAGTTTGATCCTTTCTCCATTTCCAATATGCAACTCTTGTTTTTCCATTACTGACGAAGACGAGCATAACAAGTGCATGAAGATCTCCGAGACGATAGAGCTTGTTCATGGCATCCTGGATCCATATTAAAGATATAGTTGTTCTGCTGGCTGCGTGTTGAGCTGTGGCTGTGCTACTTGTACTTGACAACTCCGTCTGTGTGTGGTCAAAACATCGATCAGTATATTTCTGCACTATGCGAAAGAACTCCAAGTCTTTTCGCAAAGACTCTATCCTAATCTTCTGCAAAGACTCGATTCTAATAGTCGTCTTTCGCATTTTCGAGAGAAATCATGTTGTCCATCACAAGGTACAAGTTGGATGGAAAACGATTTCTAAGGATGTTTTCCTCTGTTTTGCACATGGAAAAGAACGTTCTCTTTACGCGGCTGCGCCTGCTGCTTATCTTTACGTTTTGTGGTGCGATAACATCGACTTCTGGTTTGGCAGCATCACCATCATTAGGCGTGCAGCATCTTCATCATTTGGCAGCATCACCAGCAGGTCCTCAACATGCAGACGTAGACGAGTCAAGAACAAAGACAGTCAGCGGTTCTACTCATGTAGAACAGTCAACATCAACAAGAGGTTCTCCAACAGTGTTGGCAGAAGAAGATCACATTCTTCGCTCTCTGATTCAAAAGGAAAAGACTACGAAGGCACGGAGCTCTGCGATCGAACTCAGACTGGGACCAAGAAACACAGTGTCATCCGTTCGATCTGCTATCGACCAGGCCACCGTAGGAACCCAGTTCGGGGAGAATGACATTTATGAGTATCGAAAACTCAAAATAACAGAGTAGCCAACTGAAATAACAGAGCACTGTGCGCTCTTTTACCTTTTCTTTCAGTATCTCGCTTATTTTAAAAAGTCTAGTTAGTACTCGCTTATTTTTTAGTTTAATTTCCAAGCAAAAATCTTTTAGTAGAGTAGTTTAGCCCTCAATGTTTGCGGCATGAAAATCCTTGCAGATTGCAGTGCTTTGCAGCAAAAGTTTCGCTAAACCCTCTTTTCTCTAACTCCCCGACCTTTGCGTTTCCCTCAGCGATAGCGTGTGTCACACATTAAATCACGATGGAGAAAATCTCTTTGGTGCGTTGGCGCAACTCGGTGTTGAGTTCGAGCTACCTCACAAGGCAGCGGGTGAAAAAATTGGGTTTGCCCCGAGCGCTTTGCATCCTCATAGAGGGAATACGAAACAGTTCATCCAGCATGCTGGGCCGAGGAATCCTAAGCCCTATGTACAGGAGATGATACTATGGCTTGACGTTCCACGAGCGTTGAGACCAGAAAGACGCTATGTGGATGAATACGGAGAACAACAAGGATATCTTCAACGTTCTGGTTCTTCTGCAGCATCCATGTTCAGCACTAGCGCAGGTCCGCATAGTACTGCCCCACCGCCAGTTTCACAACCACTTTCACACCACGGCAGAGCTGGCACTGTCGGCATAGCATCTCCTTTAGGGAGTTTGCGGTCGCGGAGGAAAAGGAATTTTAGCGATTTCGTGCCGCGCTCTGCGAGTCGAAGTTCCTTGCCGAGCAGTGGACCGAAGCGGGTGGCGGTGGACGTGAAAGTAATATGGATCTCAACGTCGGATGGGAAAGAAGTGTCTTTTGTGCCTACGCCACCTCTCCTCTTCCGCGCATTGAGGAAAGCGACGACTTCGCATCGCCTGGGCCATGACGCAGTGCTACAGGTAGCACAAGAGCTCGAGATAGCCGCTAGTGCTAGAAACCCAGCAGCAGCAGCTGCAACTCAACTACCAGAGCTCGAGATAGCCGCTAGTGCTAGAGACCCAGCAGCAGCAGCTGCAACTCAACTACCAGAGCTCGAGATAGCCGCTAGTGCTAGAGACCCAGCAGCAGCAGCAGCAGCAGAGGTTGTGCCACTGAATTTGTCTGGTGGAAGTGTCAATATACGAGATACAGAACTACAACGAAATGCACTACAAGTGGCAAAGCATCCTGCTAATGCGTCTTGGAAAAAAAGTACCACGTCGCCTTTCGCTCTGGTATCTGTCCTCCTCGAACGTTTCTTCGCACCTGCACAGCTCTTTGCCGGTCGCAGTGTCTTATCTCCAGCCGCCATCGATTTTGAGGATTTGTTTCTGTTCGTAGCAGAGAATGCGAACTTAAGGGTAGTGTTTGAAACATTTCATTTCATCTACGTGCTTTTCTCATTCTCCCTTTCTTAATATAATAACCTTGCTAGTAGCTATAACGTTAAAAATGAAGTGTTTCAACCTTTAACGAAGAGTGGTTTTCTGGTCACAGACAGCATTAATCGCGCTATCGATGACTTGAAGGAGAGACCTGTTTGTCCCTGTTGTACCGACTGTGCTGCAGCGTGCAAGGAGGCGGCGGAATTGTGGGCGGGGACGTGCTTATGATGATTGGACTGAGCTTGTAGTAGAAATTGAAGTGGACGACGACGACCGCTGTGTATTAGCAGTTGTAGAACAAGTTATAGGTTAATATCCATATGTATTTTCAAATGTGCAGCATAGAAGTAGAGTTGTTATTTCTGAAAACCAGGACTTGTCGTGTGATCCTTCTAGCTAGTGCTTGATTTCAACACCTTGCTTTCATTCTCCGATCCCACCACGACCCCTGCGCTTGACCTCTGGACTCCTGGCTGCAACTGGGTCGCTTGCGGCAGCTGGTGTCAGGCCTGTGGCCACTGGTGTCATAAGAAATGCCTAGCTGAGTGGAAAGACCTCCAAAAACGCGCTGACGCAGCGAATCTAGGCAATTGTGAGTCTTGTTTTGCTGCTTTCCTGCCTGACGGTGTAGAAATGGCGGATGTGGCGGAGGCTGGAGATGCGGTTTCGACGTCGTGCTTGAAACCCCTACAAAGGGTAGGGAAGTCGGCGAGTAAACAAGCGAGGAGAGCTTTTACAGCATTGTTGGAATCAATGATCGGACAAAACAATAACAAGCAGATTGATGCGGAGAAAAAGATGAGCTTGGAGGAAAGTCAAGTAGCAAGAAGTTGTACAGATGAAAGTGGTAGTGCTACTGCTACAGCTACTAAAACTCCTCTTCTGGTTCTCGGAACACCAGTATTAGGTCTGATCAAAGACGAGGTTACCGCTACAAGTTCGCGAAAATCATCAAAGCAGAAGCAAGCCCCAGTCGGGAAATCAGGACCACACTACCCTCAAGATGAAGCGGTGAATTGTCCTACCATTGACCTCGACGAAGCTACAATGGAGAAGCTAAAGCTTGAAAAGCAGATTTCCGCAGAAGCTAGTCCATGCTCCACCGCGTCTCCCACATCTTCTTTTCCTTGTTCGCCTACCAACAGTCCACCTCCGAGTCCGAGTTCTTCGAAGACACCCAGTCGTAGAGGAGCTGAACCACTTTTAGCTCCGATTGACAGTCCTCCTGAGGAAGGTACTATCGTTCCCGTAGGCGCGAATGAGACCACTAGTAGGACTAATCGTGATCATGATGTTGACAAGGCAGATGAAAACAACACAACGACAAGAACAGTGCCAACATCATCAACATCTTCTTCTTCCCGATCTGGTAGTAAGACTAAAAAAACGTCTACAGGTACTTCTGACGCTTCGTCTAGTTGTAGGAGGCGATCGCCGAGTAAGAAGAAAAGCAAGCAGCAAGAAGCAGCGCCAACTCGAATTTGGCAGTCGTTGAATCTGGTGGTGCAACGACAACTTACAACTTGCGCAGGTGGAGAATCAGACTTCTCTCTCTATTAAGTGTTGGAAGTTGACCTATCATCTAAGAGCATCTCTATGGCTTCTTCAAGTAGGAAAGCCATAGATATGCGAGCTAGAGACGGCAACTTTCAACCCCTAACTCTACTCTCGTGCTTATTTTTTCCTCCTGAGAGCTTGCGTCACGGTGTTATTCGAGAATGGTGCGCAGAATGTGGATGTCCTTGTGGAGGAGAGAGGAGATGAAGCTAGAGAGAAAGACGAAGCTAGAGAGGAAGAAGCAGATAAACTATTGATCCCACAAGTGCAAGTGGAAAATACAGCATCATCATCGACGTCTTCCTCTCATACCGCGACATCTCTGGAAGAATCGCATCCTCCAGCATCAAGAACATCATTCACCACGACCCCTGTAGATGTTGTATCACAAGCACCACCAAGATGGACTTCTAGTTCCCCTTCAGAACCAAGATGGACTTCGAGTTCCACGTTTCCTCTGTTGATGACCCGAGACAAAGCCATCCTCAGCGCATTGTTGAACCGCTACGTTTCCCTGCGTAGAAACATGCGCCCATCTCCGATCCTTAGAGAATGGGACCGCACAGTGGATTACGTGAGGCAGAGGATGCTGACGTAGCGTGGACTACGTGAGGCAAAGGAAGCTGACCTAATACGGTGTTGGTGAGTGCTGATCATATTTTGAAAATTTAGGCTTGAGGTACCTAGATAGATTCAATTGGATCGACGATGTTTGAGTGTAAAAAAGGTGTCCGAACGAATTTTCCGCATATCAGAGTTCACCACAAGACCACATGCAATAGTTGTTTGATATTACCACCCATCCCCCTCCCTGAAAATACACCTACGTACAGTGTATTACACCGTTTAGTACAGTCTTCCCCTTGGACGATTCCTCTGCCTCCCTTCCAAAGTTGACCGATAGGTCAACCGCTGGAACTACTGGAATATCAAACGGTAATAGCTCAACTATATTATCGAGAAAAACTTCTTCTCTCAGCATTGTGAAATTTGTAAGTGTAGTCGTATAGAAATAGATTGGCTTTAGTTCGTGCACCTGCATCTCGCTCTGGTTTCACGCATTAATACTAACGAAAGTTCGTGTCTGCGAAACCCAAAGGCGATACAACGAGCTCTTCATAGATACGCACACACTTACACAACATGATCTGACGATAAAGAAGCAAAGGCAAACCTCAATTTAGATATGTTACAGTTGTCACATCGTGGCTGTCGGATGTTATTGCATGATAAAGATTGGTGGTGCACAGCGACAGCATATGCATACTGTCGTCCACGAAGCGCATTGTGGTCGCTGTCGTTCAAGAAGCGCACTGCCGCTTGGCACCTCGCGCAAAGCGCACCCCTCGACTCGTTTTGTTCGCTCTCTCTCTCTCTCTCTCGGTACTCATGGTTGTTTCTACTTGTGTAAACATCATCGATGTTTCTAGTTGTACATGTCGAACTTGGGCAGGCTTGTTCTTTGGATGCAAGCTAGACTTGGTACTCTGACTACAAAAGTATGAATATTTCGGCTCGTGGTCAAGATGTCCGATGACCAGATGAAAGCTATCTTGGATTTTTCTAGAACGAATTGCGCTTTACCAAACTTAATATCCACTTATGACCTTCGATATTCCTGCGCGCAAGTGAGAAATCTAACGAAAAAGCGCACAATTACATTATGATGCATGAATACTCATAAATATATAAGAGCGTCATCTTCGACACCCACATGGCCAACCCGTAAATCCTCAAGAGGACTGACAGAAAAATGTTATCCTTCGACCACGACCAGCTTGAAGGCGCAAGCGGCATAAGTTCGGAGACTTTCTTCACCGAGATCCAGAACGTGGATAGCATCAGCGAGTATGGTCCTGAGTTCGGTAACCATGCTGCAGGCTTCGTCTTTCATGGCATAGCGTTACGCCTACTGCGTGACAATGGCCGAGCCCTTTTCTTGGTACCTCCGATTCCGAAGAAGGACAACGAACAAGAGGGAGAAGGAGAGCAGGGACGGAGCCACCAGGGAGAGTCTTCTTCCTCTACTAGTAAAAACTATGCAGGAGCTCTAGACGTGCTGGCCAAGGCGGAGAGCCGTTTTCGGGTAGAAGGTAGTTTGTCGAAAGTCGCTAGAGCGGATCATGCGAGGAGGACTAAACATCAAGGCAATCATGGTACAACGAGCAAATCTAACGATCGCAGCAACAACACAGGAGTTGGAGGCGTTGTTGTTCCACCACCACAGCCACTTAGTGGAAAGAACTACGATCGTGGCAGAGCTGGAGGAGCACCTCCAGCAGGCTCTTTTATTGTTCAGGAGCAATTTGGTGGTAGTTCATCGTCGACATCAGCGCGAGCCAAAGTTGCCTCAGAAGCAAAAGCTTCTTTGCTCAAGGTGTTCAGTCCTTCAGTGTTCAGTACGCCACCATCTGCAAAATGTGGAGACATGGAGGTCCAAGACGGTCAGGGCAAGATACTGAGGAGAGGCTTCGCGTTAGGCGCCGACTTCGCGGAGAGCGTTGGGCCGGGTGCACGGCGAGATCCTGTCGATCGAGATCCTGTTGATCGGGCAGGAGGAGAAGTAGAACAACTGCAGCGTGGCGGTGGAGGAGACAACAACGTACTGGAAGGAGATCCTGCTCTACTAGAGCCTGTTCCTTTCGGTGAGTTGTTTTCGAAGTGTCCTACTGCGATTATGGAGACGCTCATGATAACATCAGAGAGTGAGAATCTTGCGTCGACGACAACCACTGTACCGTCACCGTGTGATATGGAGGCAATTCAAGTGGCGGCACGACTAGGAGACTTGCTATGTTTGACGATTGGCGACTGTTGCGGATCGAAGATTTCTGAAGAAATACGCTCAGCACTAGCAGGAGCGATCAAAAAGTTGGAGGATGAGGTAAGTAGCTTTAGATAAGTTTGAGTTTCGTGTACTTATGAATGTTTTATATATTTTACACTTACTTCCCTAATCCCTATATAATCTCACGTAGCCGATCCCTATATAATCTCAGGTATACCTACGCGTAATATTAGAATGATTGTATTTGAAAATGACGATTCTCTTGTATAGTGAATACTATACTCGTACCCTTGCGATAGCAGTATTACTACTGCAGTAACAAGTTCGGAGTTCTAGGCTCAGAAAGATTTTGTTCGTTTGAGAAGATATTGCGTCCTTTGGTCTTCCACGGTCCACCTCATTATCCCCCTCACTTCCCTAATCCCTATATAATCTCAGGTAGCCGCCGCTCAGCGTGGCCATCAGAATGGTGTATTAGAGGCCGTCCCCTCTCCTGGACCGAGACCGACAACTTGTCAAGATCCTGGAATGCAAGCTGCGCCTTCACTGAATCCGGGAGTTTTAGAGCTAATTGACGATGACGAAGATAGCGATTTAGATGACCTTGATGGAGACGTCTGCCGCAAACTAAACTTCGAGGCGCTGCCGACTCCGAAATCCGAAAGAGGGCCTGGAGACCATGATATAATGATGCAGAGCACGCGGAATAGTGGTTATGTTGGGTTGAAACATTTCATTTCTAGAAGTCATTTTTCAGTGTTTCCTCCTCAAGAAGGTGAGAAGATGGAGGCAAGAAATGAATTGCTTCAACCTTCAAAGTGGAGTGTCAGCTTCCGTAGCAAAAATGCATGTTGAGTCTCGAGGTGGGTTGTTGTCTCAACTCTCTCAGAAACGGGATAGCTGCTACGGACAGATTTTCGAGGACGATTCAGTGCTAGGACCGCGAGCACAAAGTGCGGCACGGAGTGGGCTAAGAGGGATCGCGAGTAGGGCGAGAGGTGTAAAAGTTATGGAGACGATATAACTGTAAGTGCTTAGGAGGTAGAGAAATATTTACAGGTACAACAACTCTTTAACCTCGATAAAAAGACGGAAATAAATGGAATATATACCCCTTTGTTCCCTTTTCGAGGTGTGCTGCAAATCTTGATTGGCTTTCACCCTTTGGTGAAGGTTTAGGCCCTGCGGCGCTCAAAGCACTCAGTAAAGCAACCGGTTAGTTTTCACCTCGATCACAATAGTAGACTTATCCCGTGCAACAATATAAGTAATAATTCAAATAAGAAAAACTTGAATTTCTCGTGTAATCAGGATTGTCTAGTAGAGTCGTGCTCTGTTCGAGTCCAACCACGTCCTCTAAAGAACCCTGCGACGAGCACGGAAAGCTGTTGACGATGCTAGAACCTGGCGCTCAGACATCGACTTTGCCGCGTTACGAGCTCGTTCGTGCTAAGCGTAGTGCAGCTGTCCTTCCTGTGCCACTGCAACTACATGAGAGCAGTAGTACTACTTCTTCTTTGGTCAATGTCGCACGCTTCGGAAATTGCATCAGCAAGACCTTGCTCGATAGAGCTCGGATGGTTGCAGACACTGAAAAGGAGGTCATATTAAATGAAGATGGAGAACAAGAGCAAGTGTACGTTGAGGATGTGTTGTCTTTTTTACCGACGTTTGAGACAAAACGAAGTACTGCTGATCCTACTAGTGGTACACCAGCTTCGGAACAACAAGAACAACATCAACTTCAAGCGTTGAGCATCAAGCTGAAGCAATTGCGATTGTACACTGCGCTGAAACAGTGGCTAAGCACTCCAGCAGCAGCAGAAGCAGTAAATGCTGCAGTTTTGGACGAAATTTTCGCGTTTTTTCTCTACGTGCTCGAAAAGTACGGCTCAGTTGCGAACCTTCACTTGGTGCAGAAACTAGGACAATTCTTTGACAACAACAAAAGCCGCGGGTCTTCAAGGACTACAAGTAGCGGTTTTTCATCTTTCACATCCGCCGCGTTTTTCCTAGAGCGATGGCTCGAACTGTGCTTTTTTGCCGCCATGGACCAACATGGAGAAGGCCCCCACAATCTTCAGGTCTCACGTGCCGACTTTATGTCTTTACAAGTGAGCCAAGAGCACCAATGTCGAATTCTGCATTCCTTACTAGCTGAAAGAGTGCTACCGGACTTAGCTTCGAAAGAGGGGAAAACTTCTTGGGGTGAGAATGTATTTTTCTCGACCGTTTTAGAAAGGGTGGTGTTTGGGCTAGTGGATGACACAACACGGGTGGTTTCGTCGGAGATATTGAGCAAGTTGGACGAACGGTCTCATGTCGTGCGCTATTTGGCGGAGTTGTTGTTGAGTTATGGGTTTTTGCGAAACAAAGGTGGTTTTCAATCGTCGACTAGTTGTATTATAATTTCTTTTTCTGGAGCAAACAAGCTACATTTTCTGGACCCCAGAGCAAGCTACATCGTTTTCTTGCTGTTGCCGTTCTAGTAGCTGGTGATATACTAGTTCTTCTCCTGGGATGTCCCCACATCATCATCCAATCTCTAACATTCAGAGCTGTTCACCGTAGAAGACGGCGTTTGTGTCTACTCCCTTCTCGCTATGGAGTGCCTGAAGCTGTGTCAACCTTTAGCTGAACTCGCGCTACCTGCATTAGTGGATATGGTCACTACTGGAAGGACCCCGCATTCTTCGAATAGTGGCTATTCTTCTACAACTAGTTCCACCACATCACGTAGTACTAGTACAGGCCCTACCTCCACACTAGAGCTAGACCTAGAGCAACGCGGATTAGCACTAGATATGATCGGAAACTTAATGCTGGTTTTTGGGGAGACGCAGGCAGATAACTGGAGAAGCGTAGATGAAGATGAAGATGAAATGCACGTGGGGGAGAAGATCGGAGGCAAGAAGAATCTCCTAGGAGATGAACCAGGTGGGCTACTAGCTGGAGAAGACCTCTTGGGTGAAGAGGATCCTTTGCTAGCACCACAAAGGAAGAAAAGAAAGAACAATGATCATGGAGCCGCTACATCTTCTTCAGCCTTTTTTGGAGGTATGATGCTGTCTTCGGATGGGAAAAATTTCCCTGTGTCGTCTGATGAAAAACCATTTCGTGCTGGGCAAGTTCAAGAAGCAGATGGGAACAAGAGGAGCACAACCATTACTGGCCATTCTTCTTCCTCTAGGAGAGCTGCAGCAGAGAGGACGAGGCATCTGTTCCTCACCATGGCCAAACTACTCTTTGATGCTGCTGCATGGACTGATATAGAAGACGGAAAAATCGCTATTCGAGCTGCAAGTTTTTTACCGAAACTAGTTTTGACGCCATTCTATCCTGTAGTGAAAGACTTTGTTGTTGTAAAGGCCAAAGGGACCATTGGCAACGGTAATATTAAGGGGAGTCTTCCTATATTACCTGGTGCCGGCACTACACAGTACGGAGGCAGTTCTTCATCTACTTCGAACCACCATGCTTCCTCTTCCCATCTTGCTCAGCTAGGTGCCGCGATGGGACTCATTGGACAAACTGCATCAAGCAGTACCAAGATTAACCTCCAGGATCATCAGAAGTCTTCTACCATTACCACAAGCAGTAACCAGAACGAGCATAAGACAAAGACCCTGGACAAGTTGGTGTGGGAGCGCATGCATGGTTTATTGTGTGATAACAGTGATACTCTACGAATCGCAGGTCTACAACAGTTGCTAGCCTGCGTCACCGGAATCGCAGAAAGAGTCGACGATTTTGAAGTAGAAGCCTTAGCCGCTATGGACCAGATGGAGGAAGACCACAATGCTCGGCTAGGCTTTGGTGGTTGTGGAGGAGTTGGTGGTGGTGTACTAGGACTGACTAAGATGAAACACAGAAGCTCAGGGAAAAGGCCGGCAAAGGTTAATAGTGCATCTGCGACGGTTACTACATCGAGAACACATGCTAGAAGTGCTGATGGAGACGGTAATGGAGAGAAGAACACTGGGCAACATCGAAATCCGTTTTTGGATTACCTACTGGATAATGCCAGTGCAATACCTTCCTCCACTTCCTCCACAACGGCAGTAGCTTCCTCGGCATCTTCTTCAACCCAGCAGACGTATTGTCAGAAGCTTCTTGATCGGGAACGCTTCCGGTTAGGTGGCGCGGTTCTGCTTGATACGATCCCTGTCTTAGTTCTACGTCGTTGCCTCAATCGCTTGATGGATAAGAAACGGCCGGTGCGGAAGCTCGGTCTCCACTTTGCCCACGCTCTTCTCAAGTCGCGCTTGTTGCCTGCTTCTTTGCGCACACTTTTCCTCGAGAACTGTTTCAGCCTATTTGTGCACATGCGTGACAGCAGTGAATTACCTGAAGTGGACCGCCTATTACTGGATGTCGAAACCTGTCCGAACGCCTTAGCATTTTTGCTCCCTGGGTTCTTGCAATTGTCAAGCTTGGATGGGTTTGTCGCGTACTGGAAACGGAAAAAACACTTTCGAGATGAGGTAGCTCATGTTTTGACCAACTTGGAGAAAGACGGATGGTGCGTGGAGGAGAGGCGACGGAGTACAATTTTCAGATTCTTTGTTTCTTTTACGGTCAAGGATAGTTGTGAATAGTTGGCATCACACATTTTTGTGATAGATAAGAAACTTAGCAACATCATCGGAGTCGAAGATGCTTATCTATGAGATTTATCACACAGTCACGTAACCAACGACTCATCCCACTCATGACAGCCGAATACATGCGGCAAACGTACCATCGAGAAACGTTTAAAGCCTTATCGCAATTCCTTGGTCCCGCTGGCTGCTCCATGCAGCCTCTGGTTGGCACGTGTCAAGACTGTCTCGCTGGCCGTCAAAGCTGGGAAAGTGTAAGCCGTAGCTCCAGCTTTCACGAGCAAGTGGAGGCAGTCTTCGTTGCTTGTGTGCAACGATGGGCTAGTCATGGAACAAATTCAAATTCTAGTAGTGCTTCTGCGTCTGCGACGTCGAACAATGCTCCAATAATGAGTGGATCTACAACCGGTATCAGAGAACAACGACAACTACCTTTAGAAGGTCTTCTACCTGAAGAATGCCACGAAGAACACGATGACCATACGGCATTAGTAGCTGCACCTGCTACAACATCAACTGCATCTTCGAAACGAGCAAAAACGTTGGCATCAAAAAACAGCGAGAAGAAAATGACAGCTTTTTTACGTGTCATGGAACGCGCTTGTGGAGCCAACAGCTTTGGCGAGAAAAGCGTCTTTCTTAGGGCTGCACAACTGGGGAGCAAAGGTGGAGGAATGAAAAATCTACTCGCTGCAGCAGCTCTAGATCCGGAGGGGGAAGATCCTTTAGGAGCACCAAAGGACGTCGCTGGAGATGAGGACGTCGATATGGACGAGGACGCTGAAGCTGATCATCTGAATAAAGTCGATGTGGAGGACAAAAAGGTTGATGCGCAAAGCCTATTCGAACGCTTTTTCGCTATTGCTGATGGCGCAGGTGGTGCTGGTGGGGCGCATCAAAAAATTGTCAAGAATAGAAACGACAGGTCTAGTTCAACAAATATGAACGTTGTTCTTCAGCAGATTGGACGAGGGTCTGGACCTCCGGGAGCGACTTCATCTTCTAGCTCATCGACTACATGGATGAAGGCCAATAGCTGCAGTACTGCAACAGCAACGACAATAAATGGAGGTTTTTCTGCTTCTGGTTCTGCTACTGGCTCAATCATATTGCGCGATCTCCTTCTATTCCTAGGCAGCGGAGGACAGTCTGACTGTACCATGGTCGACTTTTCAGGTGTTGCACCGGAGAGAGCTGTTGGGTTTTTGGACTTGCTGAGTCGGTTGGCGCCGCAGTCTTTGGCGAAGCACGCCACTCTCTTAATCGACCGCAGCAGTCTGCAATTAGACCAAACGATGCCAATCCTAGGACGCATAGGGTCCTACTGCTCACGCCTTTCAGAGGTCGAGAACTACAACCTCGTACGCCCTACGTCATCCACAGCTGGTGCGAGTGCAGGAGGTGGGAACGAGAAGTTGTACAAGAGTGCCGCCACCACATCGTCTCACAACTACGGCATTCGGTCCTCCTCCTCTGCGTCGTCCAATTTTTCTGGTTCCTTGCAGCACGCACATGTGGAGAAACTCCTGCCAGTTTTGAAAACACGTCCAGACTTCGTGTGCAAATTGTTGAAATCGGTGAAGGGACTGTGCAATCGAGAGCTTTTTGATGGCGTGTTGCGAAGTATTCTGAACTATGTCCGACACCGATCTTCAGGGACTACTGGAAAAAGCGGGAAAACTTCATCTTCATCTGTTAAGGCTTCCAGTCTAATTCATCTTATCGAGAAGCATCTTGTTTGGTTCCCTTGTTTTCTTCGAGGGAAAGAAAACACGCGAAAAGGGCTTTTGTTTCAATCAAGATGAATATTTATAAGTAACAGCTCGTAAAGACTCTAATTCAGCTCATGAGCTAGCTCGAAGTGCAAATCACCGGGTGACGATGGCGACGAAACTGATCAAGTTTCTGCGGTCTCAACAAGCTCCACGAGGCCTGTATTTGCGAGCAAACTCTTTGTTAAGAAGCGTCTTAGAAGAATCATGATAGCTATCTCATCAACTGCCCTCCTTGACTTGTTTTCCGTTAATATAGGAAAGGGGTCAAGTCGTGGGATGATCTGAAGAATGCAATGTCGAGGAAGCCTCTAACTTTGTCAAATGGCGGGAACAGAGGCACGACTAGATGGAATGGTAGTTCAACAACATCGCATGGAGGTGGAGGAAGAGGAGTAAGTAGTTTTGCTAGTGGCGGCACACTGCAAGGTCAAGAAAGGGGAACGTCGATGATGAGTCGTGGAGTTGGCAGCGCAGTCGGGGGAAAGATAGCTGGCTTGACGAATGTTAGTTTCGAACAAGAGAGTTCGAGGATGATTATCGACCACCAGCAGGTAGCGGCAGGGGGCAAAATATTAAATGAAGCAACTTGTAGTTCTACTTCTACAAATGCCATCTACAACTGGAAGAAGTATCGCGACGTTTGGAATGACATTGTCTCGTCTTGTTGTACAACCAGTGGCTCAACAACAAGTAGTACGACGTCGTCTTCGTCCAATAGTGCGGTGCTGCAACAGCTTTTGTTTTTCGCTCAAATGGGTGACGTTGCGCGACTGTCAGTGGCCTTGCAGAGGGAGCGCGACCAGAGTGAGAAACTTCTCATCGCGAAGATGCCATGCTCTGGATCTCATGGGCCTGCATCTAGTAAAACAGGATCCTCTATATCTACTACGTCAAACGTTCGTGGCACTAATACTTCTACTAGTAGAGGCTGCTCAACAACCTTGATGCCCTCTTCCTCAAGCACGAACAAGAAAGTATCTGTCTTCCGAGCAGCCTTTGCAGCTCTGTGCTGTGCAAATCAGCCGGGACCAGAGACGAATGGGACGAATGCAGCTTCCTCTTTGGTGGCCCAGGACGATCAGAGTCCATCTACAGGAACAGCCGATGATGGTCCTGTGATCGATGAATTCTGCAAGCTCACAGCGACGTTTACAGGAGACGAAGAGAAACTGGTTGCAAACATCGTGGGACTTTTTTCCAAGTACCTCACGCCTGCCTATTCCACAGTGACAGAGGAGTTGATCGTGGACGAATTTTTGTGGTTTTCCACCAAATTGTCGCGATACCATGCCACTCTTGTCCTACCAAAGATGGTTGTTCTACAGACAGCGCTGGCTTGTTTCGTCAGTGCCAGTATTAGTGGAACAACGACATCTGGATCATCTGGTGGCAACATCATCAACTTCAACAACACGACCTCTTCAACAACACTCCTGTCTTCTACCACTACAGCAGGACCTTCAAAAACAACAGGAAAGGGAAGCACAACGACGACAAGTACGAACGTTCAAAGTACCCTTCAAACTGTTGTTGTCTCAGCTCAGGTGTCGTCGAGAGCTTCAGGGACACGTCAGTCGGCATTGAAACGCATACAAGAAGCTCAACTTGGAGTGCTCTTTCGTGCACTGGCTCTCGTCTCCGCACCTGAAGCCAAGACCACTCTGCTCTCCAGAATCGCTATAGTTAAGGCATGGAATGGAATCCAGTGATAGAAGTAGACTTCATGGAATGGAATGCCGTTAAATATCGCGAAAACGTTTATAGATGAATTTAATTGTTCTGTTTTTAGGTACAGTGTCTAACAAACTATGCAGCAAAACGAAGATCTTAATAATTGATCGTGCCATATAGATACTTGGTTTTTTTTTGAATTCTGCTTTCTTACTCTAACATCCGTGTCTTGGGTCTCTACGGTTCCTCGATTGTGGATACCGAAAACGTGGCTGCAACGGAGAGCTTCCTACAGGTTTTGGTGCCGATCTTCGCAAGATTTCACTGGCCAAAAAAACAATTGGTCCATTGCCTCGACTACCTGCGTGAACGCCGTAGACACCGCGCAAAGGAGCATGAATTCGTTAAAAGGGTACTAGAAGGGATCTTCGTGTAACACTCTCAATGAATTGACAGCATGTTGGCGTCAAGATGATCATGGTCTCCATACACCATGGAAGGAAGATGACTTCTGAAGTGTAACTCGTGTAAAGCCCTCTTCTTTCCACCAACTAGAACAGGTGGCTGGGGCATCGAGAAAGTTCGTAGTTTTTCTCTGGAAAGGATCGATCTGAGATAGTAGCTGTTATCGATCATATATGATTTAGGGCTGGACGGTACCCCCCCTCCCCCCCCTGTGGTCTGGTCTGTGGTGGCGCGCGCGCGCGCTTTTCCGCGCGCATTTCGGCGCGGAATCTAGTGGGGGAAGGCGTCCAAACTTGGCGCGGGTCTCCCCTTGGGCCTCTCATCCGGGTCCTCCGGGACCTCCTGGCCTTTGCTGACCCTCGCAGGCGGGAGGCCTCCGGGGTAAAAGGCCGCCGAGGGCGGCCACGGTCGCAAGAGCAAGCAAGCCAATGACCAAGGGCCCGGAGGGAACAAGCTGCACGGCTCAGGGCGTCCAGCCCCTCGGCTTTTGCCGCCTTCAGAGGCCTGCCGCCTCCTTATGTTGGAGGCCTCTAGGGAGAGCCAAGCACCTGGAAGGGAGCGAAGGCGCCCACTTGGCCCCCTTTTGAGGCCTTCCACCCCTGGCAGGCGCCTCTCAAAGGGGTCCGGGGCTGCCGGTACCCCCCCACGCGCCCTGGATCATATATATAATCACAAGATTTCTTCATAATCAAGTTTCCTGCACTGATTATCCAGCAGTGTTATTGTGCGTTACCTCTATAATGAAGATCGCCAGGAACGCCCTACCTCATGCGTAGAAAAGGAGCGCAATAAAAGGGGGGGAGTGAAGTTGGCCCACCTGTCGAACACGCAAATTATTATATTACCGACACTTCGCCAGCTTCCTTGGTTATGCTAGACCTGCGGCACTTCACATTTTTACGAAACATCACGAAGCAGACACTTTTTGAAGATCGCTATTGAGTATACTTATACCAGACGCGTAGGCATTCGCTCGTTGTAAGATTCATCTGCTTCCGGAAGATGTGAGTACGCTACTAGATGACTTACAACCTCTTTGGCCACTCATTGTAGTCAAGTTCAAGATGTTAGAGGATTTCCGTGGCTACTAGATGATTGACATTGTAGTACAAATTCCCGCGCTTCTGAGTTCTCCGCTACAGGGCTTACTTAAATCATTGCGATTCGTGTTCGAGACTTGCGGTCTCTACTGATCTGCTGACGCTGCACCCGATCCGAATGAATGAGCTCGAATTCCTGTAGAGGTTCTTACTTGATAAAGAGGCCTCGTGGGACTGGGAGGCGTGGAATTTGAATAGCGTCAAAATATAGCGGGACTCTCTGACCGTCTGAGCTGCATTGCCGGGACCATGCATCTCATGACACTTCCAAAGGAGGAGCTCGGTGCGACCACTTGGGCCCGCTCTTTGGTTGGAGTATGTAAGCCCGCCGGTTTCTGTTTTTCTTCTTGGTTAATTTTTGCCGATTGCGGAAGCGGACGAGCGCGGTTATAGGTCCGAGATGGGTCGCGGGATGGAGCTGGAGGACCAGGCGAAGGGCGTGCGTCGATATTGCAAAATCGGTTCGAGTGGAAGCCAGTATCCGCAACCGGGGAACGGCGATGGAACTGGCGGGACAAAAGTGCAGGAGCCAAGGCGGCGAAAGTGTAGGAGCCACGGCGCAAGTGCTGCCATCTCCTAGTACTAGACTCACTAGATTTCGTTGGTAGTGACTCACTAGGAGTGCGACTAGATTCAAGGGGAATCTATTACGGCTCTCGGAGGGCAGCTGAGCCCTGGGCCCAAATTGCAACGCTCTTCGTTGTGATTATTCTGCAGGCACAAGATCATAAAGGTAAAGATCGCCAACCCGTGACGAATCAGCACGAGGATCCTGATCCAGTTCGATCCAGTTCGATCCTCGTCCTTGGTTCTGATTTCAATCAACTCGCTCGGCCTCGTTCCTCGTTCCTCCCATGCATAGAGATCCCGACAACGTTCCACCAGAATCATGAGCACCAGAACCATCATCGCCACCAGCCTAGTAGTAGTCACCATCTTCATCAGTATGCTAGTGGTAGCTGTGTCACCTTTCTCACCCGCAGGCTGGTAATAGTGACGGACCCGAGTGATTTCCCTGACTTGCATGCGTGTGGTAGTGGTTTCAGTGTGGTCAGCTGGTCGGTATCTCAGTCGGTGGACATTGTTAACATATTCACCCAAGTAGAGCCACGAGCTTGGAAGTTCAGGGCGTAGCCCTTTACTTAGAGAGAGAGCGAGAGCGCATTCTGTCGCTTAGAGTTGCGGGCGAAAAGTCTTTCTGCCCTTTGCAAAGAGAGAGGGAAGAGTAGAGAGCGCTTCTGTTTCGAAAAAGCGCGCTCCTTGTTTCCGCGTCGAGGACGCGGACGCCCTTGCTTCTTCTAGTACTGCTAGAGGAAGGCTTTACTGCTCCGCCTCCGTTTGCACGTGTTGCGCCAGCACTGCCACGCGTTCTTATCTCAACAGATTCCACCTCTAGCGACGGAGGACGCCAGCCCTCTGAACTGCGGCGCCTCCTGCCGATTCCTGGAGAACAAGGCCGGGAATCCGTTGAGGATGCAAGAGCGGCCTCAACATCCTGCCCACGAGGAACCTGGACCGGTGTAGTTAGCTCCTGCTTGCGGCGACGGCTTGTTCTTGTGCCTAGTGAGGCTCTGACGACTCTTGTTGCAGCGGGGACGACTGTAGGGGGGCAGAATGCCCTCGATTATTTAGGCAGCCTTGTAGTTTTTGGGGGACCTCCTCGGCCTTCTGGTTCATCTTCGCCTCTAGCTATGAAGAACTTGGAAAACCGGGGAAAGCGGACGCTGATAAAGCAAGGCGGACAGGGACGCGCTGGCCATTACGGTACTGCGCGAGGTACTCGCGTGGCTTCTGCCTACTTCAGTGCTCGCCTTCGTGGAGGATAGAGCGGCAAAATTAGAGACGCTGGCGACGCGACCGCTAGGTCCAGGCAGTCTCGCCCTACAACTATCGAAAACACTGCTGGAACGAACTCCGGCGGTATCGAACAGAAATTCGAAACACCTCAGAGCCCTTCACCCACATGCCTCAGCGCGTGACTTTGTAAAACAGATAATCGCCTGCGGGCTGCAACGTGGGCGGGGGCAGACTTCAAGACGCGAGAGCGCAAGCATGCGACGCGGTGGACTTTTTTCCTTGATGGGTCGGCCTCCGTCTTCATCGGAGTCGGCACAAGAGCCGAGTGCTTGCCTAATGCACTTCGCAAAATAGTCGGGCTATTGAGACCGTTGCTCTTCAAAAAAGAAGACCCCAGCAACTTGCAGCGCGCGACTACTCTTGGCCCTCATTGTATGCCAAGCCGCTGCCAGACTTGAATAGCGTGCAATCGAGGGCCGTGACACTGCGGGCGCGCAGAAGACTACTGACGCATGTTGTGGCAACATTTGAGAGCGAAGGCAGCTGTGGCCTTCCAGATGCAGTGGCGCGTAACGGAGTGTGCAAAGCTGACCCAGTCGCCTATGTTACCTTGCCACGGACCCGGATAGGGCCACCGTCCTCGCCTTCAAGGCCTCCCTCGGTGATGACGGAACCGCGAGAATTCTTAGACATGTCAACCGCTTTACTCTTGCCCCTGCCTACGAAGTCGGGGTGAAGAGCATAAATTTCTACGACCGCTGGAGAATCTGTCTGGATTACTCCGAGGAAGCGAGCGCCTTGATGGTGAATGATGTAGATTTAGATGCTGGCCAAATGATGAACACGAACCAGCAGGAGCTTCGTCAAGAGATACCAGCAAGGCTCGAGTCATGGCTTACTCCTGCAGAGT
Organism: Amoebophrya sp. A25; assembly: GCA_905178165.1. Taxonomy (NCBI): domain Eukaryota; class Dinophyceae; order Syndiniales; family Amoebophryaceae; genus Amoebophrya; species Amoebophrya sp. A25. Next base: position 134,611 of record CAJINU010000020.1, on the reverse strand, counting down.
GAGAGCCCAAAACTTCTCAGCGAACAGGTCGCGCATGCCTTTGCTGAACAAGGTCCGGCCAGGCGACCTTCTGAGCTGCCTGATTCCAGCAGAACAGAAGCGCGGCGTCTGTCGTCCCCTGCTAGGCAGTTGCCTGGGACATTGCTGGAGTCTAATAATCTAGCACACGGACGAAGAGACTAAAGGCCCTTCCTCGATAGACTACAGCAGTGGCGTCAGCGCTGTTCTTGCGGCAAAGAAGTCAACAAAGTCCGGGCGACGGCGTCAGGCTGAGAAGACAAAAAAGCCTGAGCAAGCGGCACCAAGTGGAGGCTGGCCATTTTTCTACATCCAGGATTTTGACGCTGACCAGTGCAGCACTCCCGTGGTGTCGAGTGCTGACTTTGGAAGCACCGGCGTGGGGTCCACAGCTGAACGATACTCCGCTGATGCTACCAAACGCGCAGACTGGCTGCCAGAACTAGTCGAAGGAAGCAAGGATAGCGAAAACCTTGCAGCCGACTTGTCAAGTAAAACTGGCGCAAGAAGGAGCACAAGAGACGTCGCCGGTCCGAGGACAAAAGGGAGTCTATCAATCTTCTTGCCGGGGAAATCATTGACGGGAAAAGTAGAAGACTGACAAGCAAAAAGAAAGAATCACGACGATGCAGAATTTTGGCGAAGATCTAGAGGGTAGGCCTGTAGCTCTAGCTGTGTCGTTTCCACTGAAATCGCAGCAGGCGGCTACTTTAGATTCAGTGGACCCGCTTGCGGGAGATATCACGGAAGTGATAGCGAACTGCCCATGGAGCGCTCTAGTCGGTATCAGCGATCCAAGAGGAGCGCCTCCCCTATCGTCAGCGGAGAAGTTGGAGGCATTGGTCGGGGCTGAGAATTTCGAACATTTCAAGCCGATTGCACCATGTGGAAGCTGGTGCTTGACGGCCTCGCCATGCATGTGAATGCGTCGGAAACAATACACACAGTGCCACTACTCTATCATAGGGCATGGCTTTTGGAGATCACTCAGGCCAGTGCGTGAGCGATTCAATTTCTCAGCTTTGCTGAGGAGATCGGCGATGGTGTGTCTGTATTCGACGCCGATGGTTTTACTTGATGGCATGCAAAAACGCCGCAGGCAGCCGCCCCCGCGTGAACTCCATGGGGAAGCGTGGGCTTTTGCTCCTTGCCGCCCACTTGCTAACTTTTCCACATTCGGTCGAGTGCAGTCAGGGGCTGACATGAAGGGCCTGCGCCTCGATCTCGAAGTCTGACTGTCTGAGAAAACTACATGGAGGGACCTGATAGAGACAGAACCAGAAGGCATAGACCTCCACAGACTACAACTCACAGCCCCAAGGTGCGCGTAGATGATAGAATCGCAGCGCGTGACTTCTGACCGTCTGAAAAGCAACAACGTAAAGGCAGCCCTTTCGCCAATGGTAGCAAATATTATTGATGGCTCTGGTAGTAAGTGCGTGCCTGGGGATCGTAGGAGTTCCCCGGCGGTACTTCTCGCCCATCGGAGGTCCCGCCTCTCGACGTCAGCCTCCCCCTAACTCAAGGCGTAGGGTAGAGCCCACGCATCTAGTTTTTGTGTGTCATCTGGTTCCTTTTTTAGCATAGAAAACGACCGCGGCCACACCATTGGGAAGCGAGGGGGGCTGCAGCTTCATAAGTTGCGTGGACGTAGGGGCGCTGCGGTGAAGTTCGGCGTATATCCATGGCCGTAGTTTGGTAGTATCTGTCGGGTCGCGGATTCCATGATAGACCCTAGGCATAAGCCATGGCGTAAAGAATCCGCGGCAGACCTATGGCTATACAAGGCTGGCGCCAGTGTTGGCTTTGGGTATTCTGCTGCGGCTTCTGTGTGAGAATTTTTTTTAAGGTTCGCAGTAGCTATAAAGTAGCGGGGGCCCTTCTCTCTGGTTGTGGGTTTATTTGGTGAGCCGGTACCCCATAGCGAATACACCGGTGCACACAACCAGAGGGCTGAGCACTCACCGGAGGCGTTGCACAGGGTTCCGGCCTGCCTTTGAAGGTGAGGCCTATGGGGTTGACAGGACGACGATAGCGCCGGCGCTTAGTTAGTTTCAGCAGTTAGCTGGATACTTTAGGACATTTGTTGATGCTTACTCTGTTCTCTTTCGTGTCTTCCTCTGGTCTTTCTTTTTTCTAGTTAGGTCGGCTCCACCACAAAAATAATCGCAGAGCCGCTTCACCAAGTCACGTCATTAAGTCGCGCTTTATAGCACAAAAAACAAAAAGCAGCGAAGAAGGGGGTGGTCGGTGATCGATATGCTTCGGCACTCGCACTATATTACCGGAAAAAGGTGAGAGCTGTCCGACGACTGTGCTGGTTTTGGCGTAACTGTAATGAGGAGGGGCATTTGGGAACGCGAGTGGAGTGGGATTCTTTTACTTTTCTGTTAAAGTAGTGAGTCGCACTCGTGCGCAGCATGCAGCTGGGACCAGATTGGTTGGCGGTCAACTGGTACAGGGTGGCAGTTTATTACCTCTGCGCGTGTGTCAGTATCTACATACCTCCGCTGTTGGCGTACGTCTACACTCGGACTCGGCTCTGCTCAGGGGAAACAAATCGGAGCGCGTGCAATGTCAAACAGATCCGAGCGCTTTCGCGTTTCTGTGGCTGATGGATCACGGTGATCTGCCTCCGCTCCCTCCGCTATGGCAATAAAGCGCGACAGAAGTTAGAAGCTCGCCTGCTTGTGAGCTACACCAGCATCGCCTGAGGGGTAGGCCCTGACTCATATCCAAAGCTATTAGTGTTAACGGCTGCACTTTTATCATTATGGCTTTTACGCTTAAAACTGGCCACATTTGCAAGGCGGTCGGCGTCTTATTGTAAAGACAAGCATCGCCCGACGTGAGCGGAAGCGGCCTCGTTATTTTTTTAGCTCTGCTGTTCTGAGGATGATTCTCCGCCAACGGAGCTACTTAGGTCTAGAGTCTACTCACGTCAGCCTTATACTAATGTGTCCTACTCTACTTCCTGCTCTCTTGTGGGTGCCTGTCTTGCAGCTTCGAGTGCGAGAGGTCAGAGACAGCATGCCTCTCCTTAATTGGGTCTACGAATGTGCCGAAGTAAATGGGTGGACGTGGGAGGAGAGCTGGAACCCGGATGGTGGCAGGAGCGCCTGCCCTGGCGCAGCGACTGGGGTGAACAGATTCAATACTGGACCTGGAGACACACGCGCGCGACAGCAATTCACTGGATACGATGACCCACGAGGTAACGGCGTAGCATTTTGCTTGGCGTTGATGCTTGTGATGGATGAAAGGAAAGGAAGGCATTGGTCTAGTGCTCACTTCTCAACGTCACGCCGCTGATCTACTCCATCTAAAAGCAAATGCTCGGGGTCACTTATGCTACCTGCTCAAAAAAGTGCGCGCCTTCTTCTCTCTTCGTCTGGCTCTCATCTATCGCCGTTTCTCCATCGTGGGCAACTCCACCGTCCCCGGCTTCTCATCTCCTGCGTGTCATGTCGTGGCAACCCGTACAGCAGAGACGTGACGCGTGGCGTGAGGATGTGACAAGTTGCGCAACCCTATGCGAAATATTTACGGACATCAGGCTGCACACGGGCCGGGGGGCCTATTGCTCCGCGGACACGTAGAAAAGGAAGAGGCAAAGGCACAGGCGGAGGCCGAGGTGGTGGACGATAGAGCCCCTACTGAGAATTATGGCCGCCAGTAGTGTCCCTGCTCCAACAGCTTTCGACCGTTCTGGTATTTCTCTCATTCATTGCGGGCTAAGGGCCGGGCGCTTTCCCCCTTCATCGTGCTGCTTTGAGGCAATAACGTACACTGCGTGTTATCAGTACTAGGAGAGTGCCGCTCGTGGTTCTTGATATAATGAAGAGCACGCTTATGAGTAGAGTTAGAGCATCTTTTGGAGTATGCGTATAGAGTGGATAGTCCTTTGCCAGTGTGTCGCCATCTGTTGGGCATTTGGCTTCGCTTTGGTTTTCGCATCTCACGCGTCCCACCCAGGGCCTTTCTGGTCTGTGGAGGCCCATACTGAAAAACATCAGCGAAGATTTTCGCGCAGAAGGAGGGGGCGGTGGCTCGACGAATTTCGGATGTGGAGAGAGAAGCGGGGACGCGCTGAAGCGGCTGGAGCACGACTGCAGAGGCTTTCTGTGAAGGAATTGAAGGCCTTAGGGATGAAAGAAGAGGCCTCGGGGGCGCACATCGTGACGCCGGTCGAGAGGGGCGAATGGATAGAGGTAGCCTGGAAGCTGCTCCGCTGTCGTGGGCAGTACTTCCTTGCGTGCCAGAATTAGAAAAGTCCAGCATCGTGGCCATCACACAGATGCCAAGGGAATGCTAAGGGAATTGTTTGAGTAGAATGCTACGGCTTCAGTGTCATGGTTTTTGGCAGCGTGCAGCCCTTCTCGTCTTGTCTCTAGTGAGTCGACACCCATGATTGGGGACAAGGAGCAACACATAGGAAACCTGCCGCGGGCACCATCTTCCTCCTCGGAAGATGGGCCTCGTGTGCAGTAGTAGCCTTAGCGCGCGTATTAGTCTAACTTATATTTTGAATACGTAAGAAGTCCAGTCTTACCCTCTCACGGTCAGACACTTGTAGGAAAGTCATCTTTTAGCGCCACCCTTAGGAGAAGGAACAGGCAAAAAATGAGGGGGGCCTGTCGTAGTTCACAACAGTCAAGCAGACAGCGGCAGTTGAAACCCCGGAGCTCTGGGCCCAGACTGTGTTCTCATTTGTTGGAGAAAGAGCGTCAACCTTTTGGCTTTCTTCGGTCTATCTTACTTAATACTTTTGGGTGCTGACCTTGACGGCGTACGCAATGCGTTAGGGGGATTTGCGCTCACGCTATCGGAAGAACATGCTGGGCGACTCGCTGGCGTCTTGAGGGAGGTGGGCGGAGCTGTGGCTCGGTAATATTGGATCTTCGTCTTCCGCTAGGAGTAGGCTGCCCATGAGTCTGACGCAAACTATACCGGGCACGAATTCAATACAAACACTGCCAAGAGCACACTACGAAGCTGATGAGATAGGCGTAGGGATGAACAATGGCGATGGCGAAGCTTTGGGCTTCCAGGCTAACCGACCGGAATCCCCGTCGAGGACAAGAAAGCCGCAGTTTGTCTTTGCTACGTCTTGGCGTACTCGACTGGTGCGAAGGCTCTGGCTGTTTGAGTTCTTTCATGAAAGATCTCAGATCTCTTTATCCGCTTTGTGTGGCGAAACCGACAGCACCACGCTCGGCCGTCGACGCTTGGAGATTCGGAATTTCGTCGAATTCCGAAAATTTTGCAGGGGCTTCATGGTGATTGACGACAGGGGACCACTCGCGCAGCATTTTAATACTGATAAAAGTCTGGCACTGACCGACGGACCACAAGGCTGCCCAGAACAAGACGCGGCGAAGCTGAGAAAGCTTCTCCCTCGCGGCACAGCAGAAGAGGAGCAAAAGAGTCACGCGCCTGGTTTCTCCAGGCTTCCAGATCGCCGAGCTAATTTTCCCGAAATCCATCCCAAGAACGAGCGGCATCCCGTTGGAACGTACTCAAGGGCAAACGAACTAAAAACGCGACCGATAATGGGACGGCTATGGAATGAGGGCGACGAGGATGCGAAGGACTGAGATGGGCCATCTCCTCGGAAAAATTGCCGTGCGCTAAACCGCCAGAACTACGAGGACAAACCCAGCACCAGCATCCAGGAGGAGGACAACATCGAGCAGACGAGCGACTGGCGTGACCATGGAGAGACCAGAGAAAGCGAGAAAAGCTGACGCAGGAAAGCTGGGCGGTACCAGCAGCCGCAGAGCGGGGTTGGAAGAACTAGAAAGCAAGGACTAGCAGCAGCAGTCTTGGAAACTCTTAGCACTGCAAGGGCACTAGTGGCTGCCGTGAAGTTGAACAGGCCGCCGCTATGCTCATGACGATCCGACGCGCGTCGATGTAGTCGTCGTGTAAGTTTTTTTATTGAGGCTGGCTCTTTGTATGGTGAAACACATACGGAGCAGAGGCGAGACCCGCAGCGCCTGTCGCCTGGCTCCTCTGATATTGCCGACCTCATCCCGAAAGAAGAGAGCGAACCCAAAGGGGCGCCCCGCCCTCGTGGTCAGTCGCTTCGGGTCGCGCGATGAGTAAAGACCATAGGCGGGACAGTGACAGAGGCGGGGCCGGGCCCAAGACTGTCGCCGGCTCATGTATCGGCCACGAGCCCACTGTGCTGGTCTCGGTATTTCATATGTAGCGAAAAGAGTTTGAGTTTCTTTGTTGTCAACTTATCAGCAGTTTTCTTCTACTTTTGCGAAGAAAGGCAAGTCCTTACTTGTTGTTGCGGTACCGATGGAGGAGAATACTGAGAAAATTGAAAAAAGACGCTGGGCAGCTGTATTGGCGTGGTTCTTGTTTTGTTCCTTCATCTGCCGTCTTTGTCTACATGCGTCGCCATATTCGTAAAATAAATAGCCAACGTCGGAGGTCCGTTTCTTTGGAGTCCGTCCCCAGGGTCAAAAGAAATCGCCACTCTCGTGCAAAGCGGGCAGATTTGTTCGGGAGTCACCATCTGGGATAGCGTATGCGATATGTCGAATCTTGTGCGTTAGTATCAAACCGTGGCGAAGCGTCGGGTGAGTCTTTCTTTCTGCCTTGTCTGGTCGTGTCGTGGTAGTCGTCGCACGAGTGTTCGTTTGTTTCCAGAAAGGTTGTCCCTGTTGATCGTGAGTTTGTTGACGAGGGGGAGACGAAGTAATGTCTTTTGTTGTAGTACAACGATCAGCGAGTGGTGGAGCGAGATTGTTTTGTAGCAAGGTCAGATCAAACAAGACGAGTGACGTACATGGTAGGCACTCATCTAAGTAGACGGTCGAGCATCTTAGGAAAGGACTGACTAATTGTTGACGAGTGTCATCCTGCTACTCATGACGACTTCCCAGGGCTCAAGATACGAGCAAGGGAGCGGGAGGCTTTGAAGGTGGGTGAAACACAGGCACACTTTGTCGTGAGAGTATATTTATACTGTTACTGCATAAGTTGAAGCCGATACTTGCGGCCTTCTAACAACAAAGCCTGAAAATTGGCGACAGGAGGTCAGCCTTGTGTTCGCGATCGCTGAAAGTGCAAAATTGACAGATAATTAGGCACTCACTGATCGAGGGACTTTTACACGTTTATCCGGTCGAATTGGAATCGCTATTAACGAGAGTTCGCCCCACATTGCGCTCACTTTTGTCGCTCGAATGATAAGACTTGTTTCGATACGAGCGAAGACATTTCGTATATATTAACAAATTTGGACTTTGACGCAAAGTCGATGAAGCTGGATTTCGCTCTGTCGTTCTGTGAAGATACTGCCAGACTTCGATGCGTTTCCACATATATTAATAGTCATATACATACTCGCTATTAATTATGAAGAGGTTAACTAAGCAATTTCCAAATACGTAAGTAAAAAATAAAATTATAGCCCGAACCCTAGATATTTTAACTAGCTAGTTAACAAGCGTCTGAGGCAGTCCTGCTGGCGGCCTCCACTTGGAGGCGCGGTTCTGGATCCCTGCAGCCGGTGCCTGGAGCGCGGCCACGAAGTAGACAATGGCCTTCCGATGCAGCTGAAAAGGACCTACTCCAGCCTGGAGAAAGGACTCTCTGAGGCATGACCCCGCGCGAGGTCAGGCGAAAGCGAGCCCTTTTTCCAGGGTAGAGCAGCTCCTTTTCAGCTGCACCCGAAGGCCAGCGTCTCCCTTGTGGCTACCCCACAGTCGCCAGCTGCAGGGCTCCGAGATCGCGCTGGAGGTGGAGGCTGCCAGCAGGGCTGCCTCAGACGCTTGTTAACTAGCTAATTAAAGTAGCTAGGGTTCGGGCTATAGTTCTATTTTTTACTTTTATGGAAATTGCTTAGTTAACCTCTTCATATTAATGTTGGTCTTTCAGTTGCGTAATTTACTTGATGTTCTCAGCTTTTTCACTTCACAAGAATCAATTTTTCGTACCTCATACTAGGGAAAGGCGGATCATGCTTTTCTAGTCTCAAAAGGAGACAAGCGTATTGACGAAGAAATCCACTGAGCAGTACGTAGGCAGAGAACTTAAAGACTTCGAATAGGTCGTGACCAACATCTACAGAACCAAGGACAAGATCAAGATGGGGGCCACTCAGTCTCGTGATGTTGTAGAGGACTGCCGAGACACGCCGAACCAAGATGATTGCGATGCCGCCGTAAAAAAGATGATTAGTACTCAATGTCTGAGGGACACCTTTTTGAAAACCACGAATGACCCATTGAGCCACACACAAGTCTTCAACCCTGTTTTCGTGGAGGCACTGCGCAACACTAGCTGGAATTGGTTTTTTAGTAGGAACAAATGTAACTATTTAGACGCAAAAAAGAAGAACGATGAAGAGAATAACTTCTACGAGGAACTTCGGACTCGGGACAGATCTCATCTCAAGAGAAACGAGTTGGAGTATCGCAAGGAACTACTCATCCCCAACGCGTGGAAGGAATCACTCAAGGTTTACGGACTTTACCTTTCCGCTAGAACTAAATATTACGAGAGCTTGCTACTCTTCAGGAGAAAAATCGACAGCATCGCCGGCAAGATGACTCCGAGAGGTGGAGAAGCGCTCAAGGTCCGTTTCTTTGGACACGTCGGCACGGTAGAGAGACAGGAGCTAGACAACTTGAGAAGCATATTGAAAGACGCAAGAAGAAGAGAGGATGATTTCAAAGCTCAACACGTGCAACCAGTACCTGCTGCAACTTCGCTTCTCCAGTCCAGCGCCAGCGTGTCGTCATCTAGCCCTGGGTCCACGCGATCGCATCAGCTTGCGTTTAGCGACCCGATCGCGTTGTTCTACGGCGCTTTCCTGGCTTTCTGCATCTTCTTTCTGTGGAAGTTCCTGCGCATCATTTGCCGCAGAAGCGGCGGTAAAACTCATAAAACCAACAAAGAGCAAGGCTGCGCGCCCGCCAAGTCCATCTCCTTCAAGAAAGAACAGGCGCACATCAACTACGGGTCTGCCGCGTCTCCGAATTCCTACACGTATAGATACTATCATCGTGTTGGAGTTTTGAGAGAATAAATGCATAGAACAAAAACTACAAAGTCTAAGTCCCTCTCCGTCATTTCACTCGTAGGCAATCCATTTACGATTCTACTTTGAAGATACCAAGTCAGACAATCTATCTCAAGTTTGTAACAGGCGTGCACTCGTCATGAAATTCTGTCCATGTGCCAGGTTGCCACCTGTGCCAGTGCCTGATATGCAGTTTGGGGAATATTTGCAGAAGTTGTCCACCGAGTGCAAGCCAGCTGAGTCGCCCCAGTGCGGAAAAAGACCTGGAAAACAGAACGGATTCTCGTGTACAACTACTGACATTTTTATATATCTATTCTTACTTGGTTGGGTGATCATGATGATTACGAATACAAATAGAAGATCCTGATCTCTGGCGCAGCAATTTTTTCTGTTATAGGTCCTTCTCCTTCTGATTCTCTGATATATTTTTTTGCATTGTGTTTGTGAACTCATATTGTAATGTTGTGTTTGTGAAGTCATTTTGTAATGGACAAAAGAACCCAGGAAATGATTAGCCCTCTACAACAATCGAGGAATGTTAATCAACGAAGTATTATCTTTATCTCGATGGGACGATAGCGATTACTTCCATCTGCAATATTCAAACTCAGGCTTTGTTGGGAAGCAGACTGGTGTGTGGTGCCATTCCGGGTTTTTCCTCGGAGATTCTCTGGTTGACAAGGAAGAAACGGCTTCGATTTTCTTCAATAAACCACCGGGGTGCAACGTCTGCGATATTGTCGAGACTTTGGCATCTTCTTCCCCGGAAGAGGTCTAATAGAGCTGGAGATAGCTACTCTAGGACTAGGAGAAGGAAAGCACCATGCTGATGTTGAAAATATAGAAAGAAGTAGGAAGTAGTGAGCTAGAAGTAGGCACGTACTGTAGAAGAGCAACATCTTCAAGGCGAGAAAGATGAGAGTACACAGAATTTTAGATTTAGAAGCAGACCAACAGCAACGCACAAAGTCAAAAGTATGATTAAGTAGTAGTTAGTAAGAACCATGGAGGAGAGCGGAGATTCATTATAAGGTGGGGAACTGAGCAAGCAGCGGAAGTGAAAAAAAAACAACAGAAAGTTAGGAGAGGAGGTAGTCACGCCATCTTCATCTTCATCTTCAGTGTCCTGTCGTAGTATTACAGTCGAGAAAGACAAGGACAAATGAATAGAAAAGCAAAGAAGTCCCTCACCTCCGTCACTGTATTCGTACTCGTAGCTAATTCATTTACAAACTATCACCTCCTTTAATACAGCCAAGCAATACATCAAACATCAATCCGAAGATTGTAAGAGGCTATGCGTGCACTTATCACTGTTCTGTCCTTCACCTTCTGCCAGGTTGCACTTGATATGCGGTTTGATGATTTGCAAAAATTCTCCACCGTGTGCGAGCCAGCTGAGTTGACCCATTGCGAAATAAAGCCGGGAACGAGAAGACTACAGGAAGAGGAAGCCTCGCGTACTATTGATATTAAGTCTACACATCCTCCTTAGTTGATTTGATGGCCACAGCTAGACTCTGTTCGCTGCAGCAATATCTACTTCTGTTAATATAGTGGTCAAAGTATGAACAAAACCCAGGATCTCTTCGTCAGTGCCTCTATCCAGTAGATGAATGGTAACCACTGAAATATTATCGCTGATTAGCTTATCTAACTGCGAGGTGAGTGAAGTTAAATAACCTACAAGCTATTCCAAACACCAAGATTATCGCGACAACTTGCAAGCAGCCACTTCCTTCAATTTCTAACTTCAGGCTTTGCTGGGAAGCAGACTGGTGTGTGGTGCCTTTCAGGATGTTCTCTCGATAATTCTTCGGTTGAGCATATACGCACTACGGTTTGAGAAGAAAGATTGCGTTTCTGTCGATGTTGATGAGTATGAAAATGGATTTGATTGATCTCTGTAGCTTCTCCACGTGCTTGACATACTAGAAGACCACTATGGCCCATAACTCTTAAAATTCATCAGATTTTTTGATTTTATCGAAGTAGGTGAACGTGAGCAATAAGTTTGCTGTATCTATATGCTTGTTTCCTCTTCCTCTGCTAGTAATCTGATTAATACTAGCCTACAGTGGTAATTATCGACAAATTTATTTTTTTCGAGAGGCGCGGCCGCGGGGGCTTCGTCATTCTCATCTTCATAGCATAGCCTAATTAGCCTAATTACATGGTCGTCATGATATACACAATCATAGTACTTCTAGAAGCATAAGGATAGGCAAATGCCAACTAGGCCATCGTCTCCTCATACTCTGTGACTTTCGCATTAAGTTTCGAAGAAGATGCGCAGTTGTTATGAAAAGAAGACTAATGAAAAATCGTACTCAAGAAGAGCATGCATGTCGCTATTTATGGTGCATAAGCCTATGTCATAAGCATGATGATCGTTAGTCTAACTTTTATTATTGATGTTGTTTCGTATTCATTGATGTGTGATTGTTCTTGTAGTTTTGTATTCGTGTATTGAATGAAAAGATGTTGAATTACGTACGTTACTTAACAAAAACAGAATATTGAATAGAGCAAACGCAAACCCTAAGCCGCCCTTCTCAAAAAAGATGTCATTATATGTCAAAGAACGGAAACCAAACCTGAACAGGTCCGAAAATTCAGCATTTCCACATGTGAGAAAATCTATCGAAGAAGGATTCACCTGCAGTTTCTGAACTGGTCCTTTGCAAAGAGAAAGGGAAGAGAGTATTCGTGTCCTTTGCAAAGAGAGAGGGAAGAAAGTAGCTCTGTCCTTTGCATAGAGAAAGGAGCGAAAGCCTTTGCGCCCTCGTCTAGCGAGAGAGCGAAAGCCCTTCTGTCCTTCAGAGAGAGTGAAGAAAATCTCTATGTCCTTCAGAGAGAGTGAAGAAAGCCTTTCTGTCCTTCAGAGAGAGTGGAGAAAATCTCTATGTCCTTCAGAGAGAGTGAAGAAAGCCTTTCTGTCCTTCAGAGAGAGTGAAGAAAATCTCTATGTCCTTCAGAGAGAGTGAAGAAAATCTTTCTGTCCGTCAGAAGGTCGGAGGAAGAAAATCTTTCTGATCTGGTGTCCCTTGTGAGAATGCGTGAAGAATTTCTCCGTCATATGGAGAAGTGTTTCTGTCCTTTCGTTTTACTTCCCAAGTTCTGATTATCTTCTCCTTATGTTTGTAAAGTTCATCTGCGACTCGATTTCTGTAAGATGTTGTTCGTCATAGAACAGGAACATCTGATTCTGAAAATTTTCGAACATCCAACTTCACCCTTACGGTCTTTTTACAGTGTAGTTTTTTTAAAGACTGTTGACTTGTCCATTTCGATTCCTGCCTGGAAATTTCGTTGGTAGAAATTGTCTCAGTAACAAGACAACTCAAGCATTCCTAGCATTCTACTTCTCATTAGACTTGCAGCAAATCGTCTACACTGGACTACTACTCGTCGAGCTTGTTGCTATTCGGTTAGCTACTTCCACTGTTACATCCTGCCCTATCCTATCCCATCCTAAAGGAAAAGATGGCGCCGAGACTACTGAAAATTTCGATGGCGGCTCTGCTGACGACCTTGGCCTGGGGTTTACAGCTATCCCACCTGAAAGTGAAGGAGCACTTCTTATGATGAAAAGATTGTTTAATGGAGGACGAGGACGAAAGTGAATACTGACATTATTTTTTGGTTGAGCAGATTCATTTTATGATAAGAATCGTGATCTTGTTGTTGTTGTTTTTTCCTTGGTAGGGCTTCTCTCTAATCACGGTCTAATGAATACTAATATTGGTGGGAAGGTTTTCTTCTTTTATTATAATTGTTTCAGATGACGTTCTCGTTCGCTTCGGGTGCTAAGAAGAGATGCTTACAACTTCGTACTTCGATCTTCATGAGTCACACGTCGCACTGAGTGATCAAGAAGAATCATTCGTGCGCGCCTTCCTTCTAATGCAACATACTAAACTAAACTCAGTACCGACACACGTGAGCTGCGAAGAAATGTGGGAGATTACCCAGGACGCCTTCTCGCTAGCGATTAGCAAAAGCCCCAGAGCGTTCCAGAGCGTTGTGTCACAAGCTTATATGTCATTTTTGCAGCCTGAACGCCCTTCTTCGGATATGACCCTCCATTACGGTTCGCTTTTCTTTATCTCTTTGAGCATCTTGGTCGTGCCTTTTATTTCCTACATCAGAAGACTTTTTGCAACGTAATAGTGGTGGAGCCAGCCTAACTAGAAAAAGCTTTTGGAGCTCTCTTTTTGTTCTTGGTGTCTTTTTCTAGCTAGGCTGGTTCCACCACTATAGAAGTACTACTGGAGAATACAACAAGGCCGATATTAAGGATACTTGTCTTGCTTCGACCAAGATGGGGAGAGATGAAAGGTGGAGGTGGCCGGTTCTAATTTCAGGACGTGTGCGGCGCCAAGCCTGCGAATCCTACGTTTATGATTCCGCTCGCTCATGCAGCCGCTCAGGTTCCTCAACTGGCAGGTATTATCACTAAGTATCAAAGCAACCCCGAGGTGGCTAGTGAAATGCTGCGGAACTTCGTAAAGAAGGCACAGGCCGCTGGCATGGACGCCGTGCAAAAGTGGGGCAAAGAAAATGGCGAGAAGTTTCGCAACGCCTGCTGTACAACCAATGGTGCCCCAGCCAACTCTGGCGCGCGTGCAGGTGGCAGCACGAGTGCCGCTGCTGCTGCTGGTGCGAACACTGCTGCTGCTGCTGCTGGTGCGAACACTGCTGCTGCTGCTGGGGCGAACACTGCTGCTGCTGGTGCGAACACTGCTGGTGCTGCTGGTGCGAACACTGCTGCTGCTGGTGCGAACACTGCTGCTGCTGGTGCGAGTGGAGGATGCTGCTAAAAGTGCGGGATGGCTCTAGAGGAGATGAAAGGCACAGAATCTGCTATTATGTATTTGAATGGAAGATAAGCACAGGATGTGGTGCTGAAAAAATGGGAAAGCACAGGATGTGGTGCTGAAAAAATAGGAAAGTACAGGATGTGGTGCTGTAAAAAAAGGGAAAGAACAGGATGTGGCGCAAAAAAAAGGGGAAAGCACAGGGTGTGGTGCTAAAACAATGGGAAAGCACAGGATGTGGTGCTGAAAAAATGGGAAGGCATGCAAAAGAAGCCAGGATGCTGGTACAAACTAGTAACGCTGCTAGTCTCAGATCTTGAAAAGGAAGAGAATATTTGTCAAATATCTCTGCCTTCGTTGATGGTGATTATATTTCAAGTTTGGGTGTCAATAGAGTAATTCTTTCGTCTCGGTACGTAAAAACGTATACTTTTCTTTCTCTGAGACACCACAACCCCATATTCAGGTACTAAAGAGATTGGAGCAGCAGCAAAGTGAAAGCGATCGATTTGTTGCGAGTTGTGTTATTATTTTCTAGACGACACCAAGCATTGGACCTACTTCTACTGGAAGCAAGTAGGAGTTTCGAAATGTCGTGCAGAGTATTTTTTCAGATTCAAAATATCATGATGTCAAAAAACTCAGATAGAATTGTGTTCCACATGATATCCGTCTAAGATCAAGATCCATAGTGCCTTTTCCGAACAGAATACTACTGGAGGCCCTTGGTAAAACTGAAGTAGTATGTGGAATTCCTGTCTTTAATTGAAACGAAAAATAGAGACTATATTGTTCCCTGTTTATGATTATTTTCCAGTCAGAATTTTCCTAATGGTTATACACCCCATGCGTTGCGGGGACTGAGTATGACCATTGTTTGACTTTGTCTCGGGGAGACTGACTACTACCATTGTCCTTGCGATGTGAAGGCATCATTGGCACACGCAAACTGAAACTAAACACTCAACAACGCAGCTAGCATGACAGGACAGGTAGAAACGAAATTACCTTTGTTTTGTAGAGATCTGATAGTAGAATTGCTTACTTATGTTTTCAAATAATCAATGAATGTTTTCGTTTTTTGACGTGTGAAAAAATGGAATATGTGTTAATATGTTCTGGAGCCGCGCTATTTCTCGCTATTCAGCGCCAAAATCAAGTCGCAATGTTCATCAGTGTAGTGAGCAAGGTCGTTATGTTTATTGACCTGAAATGTTGAGAAGCAGTGTCAAGATGGAAAATGGTTATGAATAGAGAAATTTGCTCCATCAGACGTCAAGCGTTACCAGAAATATTCACTTGGGGCAGACAATATGCACTGCCGTAGAAGGCGCAAACCAAAGGGAACAAGCAAGGGAAAAGAATTAGAAGATCGCGCAACCGTATTGAAGAAAATTGAGACACAGGATAAGAATCGGCGTTCTTTACGGAAATGTTCCGAATAAATCTGTGAGATCATCACAGTGGAGACATCACCGACGTGGATCTGTGAGATCATCACGTGGAGATCATCGGACAGTGGAGTTCATCACCGACGTGAAGCTTTTAGAGCTGTGTCCAAACAAAGATAACGCAGGCGTCCGTTCTTGAGACAGTGTTTACTTGTATCTGGTTCAGCTTCTGAGTCTCTGTGTCTGTCCGAGAGATGAGTCTCTGTCCGAGAGATACGACCCTGTCCGAGAGATACGACCCTGTCCGAGAGCTGAGACTCTGTCCGAGAGCTGAGTCTCTGTCCGAGAGATGCGACCCTGTCCGAGAGCTGAGACTCTGTCCGAGAGCTGAGACTCTGTCCGAGAGATACGACCCTGTCCGAGAGCTGAGACTCTGTCCGAGAGATGCGACCCTGTCCGAGAGATGACTCTGTCCGAGAGCTGAGACTCTGTCCGAAAGATGCAACTCTGTCCGAGAGCTGAGACTCTGTCCGAGAGATGATATTCTGTTTATAAGGAAGGAATAGAAAGACCCTGGATGTCTAATATCCCTGACTCACCTTCTTTCTCTGATGAATTTCAAGTTCTATGATTGTGTTTCTCATTCTTACAGCGAAACGGTCTACTTTGAGTTTTACTCGCATTCATCTCCTAGCCAAGTTCAATTAAACCTTTCGGCCGGCACACTCACTCACTCATTCAAACGCATCGATTTTAGGATTTTTAGGAATCCATATCTCCCCAATCAGACTAGAAAAGCCACTGGTTCCTGTTCAGAAATCTGATGAAATAAAACAAATAATTCACGACCGTTTTTACCCTTTGGAGTACTACAAACAAATAGGAGTGCCGTTAGTGCTCAGAATACAGATAAATACATAGGAATACCGTTTTTACGGTTTAGAATACAGACAAATCGGAATACCATTTCCACCATTGCAGCAAGAATGACTCTCTTAGGAGCTCGTAAGAAAACTGCATTGTTGGGGCTTCAGCTGTTCGCCACATCCTGCATGGCGACGACGATGTTAAAGCGTAAGACGGGAGAGGAGACCTGTGGTGACCTCTTCAAAAAGGTTGTTATGGCCGCGAATATTAAGTGATGCTAAATAATCTAGATGATACATTATAGATGCCCTTTCCCGGGCTAGTAATCTTTGTAATAGACCACAGACATCTTTCATCTTTGCAACCTCACAGCATTTCTTGAAGTATTTCTTGAACTTCTAAGGTCTGCATCCATATTTCCAATTCTGAAAGAACCGTACGTACCTGTTCGTTCCCGTACTTGTTCAATCTTCGTTCTTTTTCACTCACATTTTTCCTCCAGAAGACGTACTTACATAAAAATGCACTATCCTATCTACTCCTAATCTCCATGCAGTTGTCAGTCCACTCCCAATCTCAACTCAGTCGTTACTCAAAAATGAGCTATCCTATCCTATTCGATCCTATCCTATCATATCCTATCTGAGTCTGTCCTATGCTATCCTATTCGGTCCTATCCTATTCGATTGCGATCCTATTCGATTTCGATCCTATTCGATTTCGATCCTATTCGATTTCGATCCTATCCTATCCTATGCTATTCGATCCTACCCTATCCTATCCTATTCGATTCGAGTCTATCCTATGTTATCCTATTCGGTCCTATCCTATCCTATGCTATTCGATCCTACCCTATCCTATCCTATTCGATTCGAGTCTATCCTATGTTATCCTATTCGATCCTATCCTATCCTATGCTATTCGATCCTACCCTATCCTATCCTATTCGATTCGAGTCTATCCTATGTTATCCTATTCGATCCTATCCTATCCTATGCTATTCGATCCTATCTTTTCCTATCCTATCCTATCCTACTGTTTGTGAACACTAGGACTGCTTATTTTCACCCTTATGGTGATGCGTTTTTTATATAATTCCCGGCCTGTTTCAGTTGTGCAAATTGTGAAGGTTTTGCATGATTCTCATGCGGTTGCAAAGTTGTCAAATGTGTGGACCTTCTTGTTCATAAGTATCACGATAAGGATCCACATCATTAGCATGGTACTCCAGTGGTGTGATCTTTGTCACTATGGGACTGCAATGATTTCCATCATGTTCATGCTGTTGATGATCTTCATACTCATGAAAGTACTAGGATCATCGTGCTCATCTTCTTCATCTTCTTATTTCTATCATTTGCAGAACAGGGGAACTGGATCATATCCCTCCTTAATCTATACTCCATCCCATGAATGACGTGTAGACTACAATAATAATAGTGGTTGCAAGTTCGACTGTATTCCAGCGAATGAATACAATACGGAAAAAACATGATGCATGTTATGATCGAAGATGGATGATATTTGTTGCACAATATTAGAAACATAGGCTATTTCTACGTAGCCGAGTATAAGACTTAGAGCTCTTCTCCGAAGTCTTCTTCAGCAACATTCTCAGTGTTGTTTTGTTCTTCTCCGTTTTCCTCAGGGGCAGCGGCTGCTTCCGCCGGTGCTGCCTCTGCTGGTGCTGCTTCTTCCTTTTTTCTGGCTTTCTTCAGCGGCGGCCCTTTTGCTCCACCGTCTTCTTGTTTACCTTTCCCCTTTTTGCCTTTGCTTTTGTCTCCTTTGTGCGGCTGCTGCTCCGCTTGCTTCCCCTTTCCTTTGTGGTAGCTGCTGCTGTTCTTCGTCGCCGAACTACTGCGACTACTGGAACTACTAGAAGAAGAAGGAGTTTGCTTCGCAGGTGCCATTTTGTGGGACACCCGTGTCGACGTTGGACAGGCTTGAACGAGGTTGATTGTATTCTCCATAACTCCCATGGATCCAACGGCTTCCAGGTTACTCACCGTCTCCCGAGCGTAAATTAAACGGAGAATGCAATTGTGGAAGAATGCGCTTCCTTCTTTCCTCATTTTCCTTGCCAGGTCCCAATACTCAGTCTGCAGAGCAAGACCCATATCCGAGCACTGTCGACTGTAGTGAGAATTCATGTTCGGGCCGTGGTTGATTATCCACTCCTTCCAAACATTCTCCTCTTGGACAAGCATGCACGATAAGCATAGTTGGAATGCTTTTGCGTAGTCGCCGTCCGACCTACATCCTTTCAAAGTTGCGACGTGTCGCTCAGTGATCTCGTAGAAGATGTGACTCTTTACTCCGAGATCAGCTGGAAAAGCAGGCGAAGGGGGTCTTGTAGCAAGTGACACCTCGTTACCTCGGATTGCTGACATCAAAGATTGACGCCAAGCTTCCGTCCCTTGTAGTCGTTGAGGCTCCTTCGGAACGATTACTCTCGCGAAGCCCGACATTTTGTTTTTGTTTTGGGTAGTTGTAATCTTAATCTATATTGTTAGATAATTACAAAATACAGCGGTAAACTATTGAAGAAATACTATACGCGCACTAAATATTTATGACTAGAACCCAGCTAGAAATCGACGAAAAACAAATTTCGAAACAGTAAACAAGAATATGCATGAAAATCCGATAACGTTTAACGAACTTAACAGATGCAAGCATCAATACACACGAGATCCGACAACGAACCTCGATGAGTAGAAAAAAAATTAAGTTTACTTTTTGGGTTTTGTTCCTGCGATTTTATGGCATAGACTCACAAATGTCGGCTTATTAAGTGCCTTTGTGAAGATGTCTGCCTTTTGCTCGTCAGTGGGACAGAAGTGTAGATCTAATTTCCCTTCTCCGACAACTTGGCGGATCCAGAGTAATTTAAGATCCATATGCTTGACCCGACGAACTTCTGGCGATTCGCCGACCGCTTTCGCGCTTCGGTTATCGATCATTAAAGGAATTGGAGCTAGAGACTTTTTCAAACGGCCATGTGGATCCGTCGATTTTGATTGTCGGCTATTGCCTAGATTTTCAAGAGATTCTTGAAGTAGTCTCCGGAGGTAAACTGCCTCCCGCGCGATTTCAGTCGCGGCTATAAGCTCCGCTTCTGTCGTTGATAGTGCTACGACAGGCTGCTTTTTACTTCGCCACGCGATAGGCGTGCATTTGGTTTGGCCTAATTCGACGAGACCTCCACTGACCGATCTACGGGTCTTTTTACATGTTCCCCAGTCAGCATCTGACCAGGCTTTTGGAGTTAAGTCACCGTCGCGGCCATCAATGTCTAAGGCGAAGCTCCGCGTCTTGCGAAGATATCCTAATAATCGATCACACACTCGCAGGGCCACTGGCGTGGGCTCCTCTAGACATGTGGATAGGTATTGAACGACATACGCAATGTCATACCGTGTTGATGTACATAGGTACATGACCGCACCGACAAACTTCCGGTAGGTCGATTTTTGTACGCGTGTAGCGATTTTCGGGCGAGATTTCTCAGAAAGCTCTTTTTCGAAACGATCTATCTCCGCCCGTGTTGTTGGAGTATCGCACTCTTTCAGAGTTTTATCTGGGTCAAAGTCCTGCAGAATCTTATCGACCAGATTTTCTTGACTCAAGGCCAGTCTGCGTCTCTTCTTGAGAACGTTGATGCCTAGAAACTTATACAGTAGTCCGCCGTCCTCGAGCTTTTGCGGTTCACACGTATTGTGCTCGAACCTGTCGAGGATCGAGCCTCGAACCGCGGCTATGTCCTCTTTCCGACCTAGAAAGACTATGTCATCCACGTATGCGAGCATGCACACACGGCGCTCGCCGTGAAAAAACATGGACGGTTCGTTTAAGCTTTGTTTCCAACCGGAGCTGGTGGCGTGTCTTGCGAACGTCTTAGCCCAGAGAGCTGGAGCACTTTTCAATCCATACAGGGCTTTCTTGAGTTTCCATCGGACATTCTCCTTTCCTTTGCGCCATTCGGGGGGTGGTATGCAGTAGACGTCCTCGCCGACTATGTCTGCATATAGGAAAGCTGTCTTGACATCATATTGCTCGAGATCAAAGTCTAGCGCCTTGGCTATCTTGAACATGAGCCGAATATTTGGGATCCGAGGGACGGGCGAGTAGATGCTCTCTTGGTATTCTACTCGGTTTCCGAGCACGACGGCGCGACATTTGAGTCGCCCACACTCTTTGACATTGTATAGTACTCGTATCGGCACAGCCTTCGCTCCTGGGGGCAGGTCGCTGACCGATATTTCATCGAATACGTCTCGTCCCTTGATCGAGTTTAGCTCTGACGCCAGCGCGGCGGCCCAGCCTCCTGGATCCTCTGCGAGTGCCTGTTTTCGCGTCAAGGTCCTTAGCAGGAGGACATACTCATCGTGGGTCAGAGCGTCCGTAGTGTCGCCAATCTCGATTTCTGATTGATTCTCGATGATGTTGGCTATTAAGTCGACATTCTGAGGGGACAGGTCCTCGATGAATGTGACTGCCGCAGTGTGTCCACTGGGAAGCAAGGTCTCTTCTTCCTTGTGCTTACTGCGTCTCTCCAGTTCTCGCTGCAGGTTAAGGTGTACAGGCCGACTCTCTAAGCCCATTTCCTCACGGAGCGCTTCCGCGAGTGCCACTGATCTATGGCGACCTTTCGAGCACTGGAGCGCGAGCTTTCCGCTCTTTTTGAGAAGTTTGGTCGCATCGCTGAGGAATTGCGAGTAGTTCTCATGTGTCTTGATACCGTCAGACACTTCAGCACAGAGGCCTGTGCTGTTTGGAATGTACCTAGCTGGATCAGCTGGAAAATATTTATTGACTCGGAGAACAGCCGCGCCGAGGCGCTTGAGCTTGGCGGGGGTTTTGTCTCCACAGCTGAAGAGTTGATACCGACTCAGATTCTTTGGGACTTGGAGCTTCTCCAACATATCACGCGTGAGACGGACTACGGACCCCGACTGTGCGGCGTCAGCCTTTTCTGGTTGTCCACTGTCTCCACTTTTGTCCGGTTTCGCTTCGGGAGCGATGGACGGGCGGGATGAATCCCCCCTGTATGTTGGCTCCGCGCCAAAGTCTACTTCCCTGGTCCTGATGACCTTTTTCTTCTGCTCGTCCCAGACTAAATAGTCTGGCGATAGGTGCGAGTATCCTACAAAAATACCCGGAAGATACGCGCGCTCCATCTTCGTTTTCACGAAGTTTTTGTATCGGCAAGGCGTCCCGAAGGTCCGCATATGCTGCGCGCCGGGCTTAACCCCGTTACGCTTTTCGTAGGAGCTCACGCTCCCGAGTATCGCGCGTGGCGACCTGTTTAATGCTTAGCAGAATGCCTGTGCTGCGAAACCCCAATAGGTGTCCGGGAGTCGCGCTGTATCTAGGAGACACTTCATCCCCTGCATGACGAGACGACTATGAACTTCCGCGCTACCATTTTGCGCCGGTGAGTACGGTGATGTCTTGCGCGGCCTGATGCCGTGCTTTCTCAACAGTTTGAGGAAGTCGCCGTCGAATTCTTTTCCGTTGTCCGAGCGGCAGACTTTCGGCACTCCAAACATGTCCATCCATTTCTGGAGTCCGGTGTGTGCGTCGCTTTTGCGCGCAATTGGGAAGACTTCTACCCACGAGTCATATCTATCCACGATGATGGCCCAGTAGCGGTTGCCGCCTATCGATTCAGGTAGCGGCCCGCAGAGGTCCACGCTGATTGTGTGCCCAGCTTCGGTCGGGAGGAGTCGTTCGTGCGTTTCTTTGCTGAACGGTTTCCGGCGAGCCTTATTCAGTCGGCAAGCCTCACAGGACGGCATGTAGGTTGAATGCCCCATCCTGTTGTGGATGACCTCTTGGGTCACGTTGAGCTCTCCCGAGTCCAGGTCAGGCCTGTAGCTGAGGCGGAGGAAGTATAGTCCTCCCCTCTTTGTGATTGGGATCAGCGTCCCGCTAGGTGTTCGCAGTCCGTCGAAATTTTCTGTGACGGTAAAACCTGCGTCCAAGAGCATTCTGAGACTGGCGATATTTCGCGCCATTTTCGGATTATAGTACGCACGGCGAAGGGCCAACTTATGCCCGTTGTCTGCCGTTAGTGTCCGTAGTGATGCCATGTAGCCGCCATTAACATGCGATCCATCCGCTTGTTGGATTTTCCCGCCGTCTTTGGTCGGAGCACGGATCATGTTGGAGTCTTTGACACAAAATATTGTGGCTCCACTGGACTGTCTAAGATCCACTCAGTTTCGATCTCATCGCTGACAGTGTGCAGAAGGATGCTTTCGAATTCTTGAACCGTGCGCATGCTCGCCTGATCCAAGGGCTGCCGAGTTCCTTCTTTCTGTCCCGTCGCGGACTGATGCTGCGACGTGTCGAGAAGTTGTTTTTGGTCGCCCTCGCTGACGACTGGCTCGCAGATGGGACACCCATCCTTTTGCGAGTCTTGCCTGCACGCACACGACGGAGGTTGCCGCGGCGCCAGACTGTCTTTGTCAATAGCATTGACGAGATCATCTCCTTTCTCACGAAGGAAATCGATCCTGTGTACACTTCGTTCCTTTGCTCCATGCATCCCATGGAGGCTTTCTGATCCAGGTGGACGCCACCCGCCACTGGATCTTCTTACCTTGGGCACGGGGACCGAGTACGATACTAATCCCGTCCCAAGGTTTTCCATCCTTCTCTTTTGAGATTCGCTGTTGAGTCACAACGGCGGCACAGCGCCGCCGAGCACTGTGATGTGCGAGGCGATGCCGTCCCTCTTCTTGCCTGACCCGGATGGATTGGTAGTCATGCCCTTAGGCTGATCCTTGTTTTGCGATCCTCCATATTTTCCTCCTTTACCTTTTCCTTTGCCCTTACCTTTACCTTTACCTTTTCCACTGACCTCTGTCTTCTTTTGAGCCTGCCTGGAGAGTATCTTCTTTGCCTGTTCGGAGATTGGTTTGGTGCATTGCCACATCGTGTGCGCCGAAGAGCCACAGTTGTAGCACGTGCCAGCTTTGTGCTGTTTGAATGTTGCAGGTGGGTCCGTGACTTGAAAGACTTCCTCAGCGCCCGGCGTGCGTGTAGCAGCGCGCCCGTCCAAGTTGACTTTGTTATGCAAGGAGTATTTTGTTTCCTTGACAACATTCTCCAACTCGAAGTCGCCTCTGAGGTCTCTTTGGATTCCCTGCATTTCTTGCGAAGGGATGTCACTCCCGATGCCTTTGAGGTAGCACATTCCTGCAACCTGCTCCATCGTCATGCCCTTGACTTTGGCATATATGATGCGGAAATCTCGCTCCGCGCTGACAACGTTTTTTGAGGATGCTTGGAACTCGATGAGCTGCCAAAAGTCATCCCAGATTTTCTGCTGTTGACGGGGATTTATCCACCGCTCTAGTTCTTCCAGCAGTTCCTCGACGGTTGCGAAGGTTTTCGTCGCAAGGTGGTCGGCGCATTCTTGTCCGATCTTGATGGACTGTTCGACGCGATAGACGAGATCATCCAAATCGAGATGACGCTCATACGTCGCGCGAAACTTTGCGAGCTTCTTGAGCCACATATCGTGCTCCTCAATCTTTTTGAGTGGCACTATGTTTTGCTCGACCTTTATCCTGCGGCGCGACTCCACCGTTTTCCACGGTGTTTTGTCTTCATCCTCCTCCGCCGGTGGAGGGGTTTCCTCACCCGTTTGCGAGGGGTCCTCCTCTTCGTCCGATTTGGCGAAGTCCGTATGGTTGTCGATTAGGCTACTGTAGATTTCACCGACTTCGTTGTCCTCTTTGAGAGTATTTATCTCCTGGAGGCAAGCATCAATTTGCGATTTCAGAACTCGCTCTTCCCAGAGTGGGTCTCCCTCTTTCAGAGGTTTAGCACCCTCAGGCCAGTCTTCCCTCTTGATTTTGCAGTAGACGAATCTGCCGCCGCCGTGTGCTTCCGAGGGGTAGCAGTCTACTTCGGCATCTTCGTAGTCAGGTGAGCCGTCGACGTTGATGACGCCGCGCCTGTACTTGATGCTGCCTTTTCTTTCGGCATTGTAGTATTCTGGCTCAATGTAGACAAACGCCATTCCACTGATGACATACTGCTCCAAGCGCTTCACGCGCGCAGCGTAAATTTTCATGGCTGGGGCCATTTTATTTCAGTGGGGTGGGATCCTGATCACCACCGAAGCACCCGAGATATCGCGCCTTGGCAAATTGCCGCTAGCTTTCCCACTGTGCAAGCCTCTTTATGGGGAGACTTTGCACGGGATCCGACTCACGTCAAAGGTCAAATAACAAAATCTGCCGAAAAAAGACAAGGTGTTAGATGGACGCGCAGCCGTGTGTCGCGATATCGCCCCTTCCGGGGTTTCGGGCGCACGAACTTCTCCGCCAAACGAAGAAGGACGCGTCTTTTTGTGGGGTTGCGGTCGCCTGGGCGAGCGCAGGTTTTTACTTTTGAAGCAGTCGCGTTTCGCGAAAGCTTGTTTTTCTCTTTCTTAGGTGCCGTCGGACTCAGTCCGAGGGTCTTTAGGTGGGCCGTGGCGACGGCTTTGCCCTGTCTCCGGTCGTGCCGTGAGACTTTTTCTTTCTTGTATAGCTGAGGTCGTAACCAAAGCTAATCTGAATTACTGTCGAGGAGCCACACCCGAACAGCTACAGACTTTTGTTTATGGCTGCTGCCGACTAAGTCGGGAGCTTGGTGCCTTTTCTGTTTTGTTTTAGTTGCCCCGCCACTGGGCTAAAGTTGGTTTATTTTTGTGAAGCAGATGCTGAGTCTGCTCTAGGGTCGACGGGATCGTTTTCGACGTATCGAAGAACAATGCCGCCTGGAGAAACGCGTGGGGCCAAAATCCGACTGAATCGGGACTACCACTGCGTACAGGAACGAAAACGCCAAATTTTTCTAACCTAAAAAACCAAAAAAATACTAGACCAAAAAAGTCAAAAACTTGGTGGGTTCTAAGTCAAAAAAAATTATTCTAGTGCGCGTATAAAAGGCTAATAACTCACTGTTTGTGAACACTAGGACTGCTTATTTTCACCCTTATGGTGATGCGTTTCTTATATAATTCCCGGCCTGTTTCAGTTGTGCAAATTGTGAAAGAAGGTTTTGCATGATTCTCATGCGGTTGCAAAGTTGTCAAATGTGTGGACCTTCTTGTTCATAAGTATCACGATAAGGATCCACATCATTAGCATGGTACTCCAGTGGTGTGATCTTTGTCACTATGGGATTGCAATGATTTCCATCATGTTCATGCTGTTGATGATCTTCATATTCATGAAAGTACTAGGATCATCGTGCTCATCTTCTTCATCTTCTTATTTCTATCATTTGCAGAACAGGGGAACTGGATCACCTACAAAAAGAGGTGGCTCTAAGCTCAGTGCAGTTGTCAATAAATTAAAAGCTGGGGCTGCGAGTGGAGGAACGGACTCGGATAAAAAGAAAATCCAGATTTTCTTGCGAAACTTTGCACGCGAGCCACCGACTGCTGACATGAACCAGCTTCCATTGACGTTCGAACATTAAGGCTTTTGTTTACCTTCACTATTTGATTTACTATATTATAAGAATCAATAAGTTACCCTTTTCTCTTCTATATCTTCCTCTGGTCTGTCTTTTTTCTAGTTAGGTCGGCTCCACCACATATATTATAAGAACAGAAAGCTGTCTTTTAATTATGCTGATCGATGTTCTTGAGTAGAGTTGGTGCCTGCGATGCTCTATGTGCAGGATCCATATCCTAAGCAAACGAAGCCTGACCTAACCTAACCCAGCCATATAAGAAACATGAGCATCCAGGAACAAGTAGAACAAGCGCTTCTCGCAGATTTTACTGTTTGTCTGCATGACAGTTAGAAAGATCATGAGGATCTTGTTCAGCATGTTCGTCACATTCTGGTGTGAAGCATTCAAATCCAAACAAGACTTTTGTAGGCTCTTAGTCCTTAACTTGGCTTCTTAGTCCTTAACAAGTCTTTTCTTTGTAGCAACATCCAACATGATTGATGACGTTTTGCCTGCTACTTTTACCGCTGCGCCTGCTTACCCTTTTTCAGTGTTGGCCCGGGCTCTCCTTCGTGGCCTCTGTTTCACCATGACGGCACTGGCAAACGCACCCGGGCCGCGGCCGCGCCTTTTGTTAGGACTCTCCTGCTTTTGCCTAGCGCGTCGCCGTGCTTCGGCCTCCGCCTGTGGGCCGTCTGTAGGTCTGTGGATAATCGTCGCCCCTTCTCGTAAAAAAGAAAACATCCAATATGATCTCAACAAGAAGTGACCGCATGAGAACTAGACTCGCCCAACCGGTTGATTACCATATGCATGAAAATAGATTAGGTTACTTATAGAGTATACTTTTGTCGGTCCTCCTCGTGAGTTGTACCACTCTAAAACGAGATTTGCGCAAAGGACCGTGGGACGCCTGCGCCGGGGAAGGTCATTCCGGAATCTAAGATGCGTGGGCAAGTAAGTGACGTCTTTAATGTGGTGATGGCCGCCGACCCGCAAAATTTTCAGTCTATTCTTAAGGCTTATTACTACCCTTAGTCCATGCAGAGACACCCTGACTCCAGGATGTACTTCTACTATCTCAAGAAGATGGATAAGGCATACTGACCATCTTAATACATAGATGCACGATACATTTACATATCTCAAGATGGATGATCATGATGATGATGCATAGATGGACTATCTCAAGATGGGAGAAAAGACACCCACCTACAGGATGTACTATCTCCAAATACTGCATGAGAATTTTAGATAAAAAGCTCTATCTCTAATGATATTACCTATTCTGTCACTAAATAGAAGTGTAATCTCAACTAGCTCTATACAACCGATGACTGAATATATTCCCACTATAGAAGTGTAATCTCAACTAGCTCTATACAGAATATGGTCATCTGAGACGCGATGTATGTATCTTCTAATATCCCCATGCGGGAAGGACAAGTCGCAGATGCTGGGTTCGCAGTCGGTACGGCCGTCAGAGACAATTGCTGCGCAGGAACTCAGGCAGCCGGTGTGGAACATGTACACGGACTTTTTGCCTCCTCTCAGAAGAAGGATGAGGGATGCTGTGGTCGCTAAATTTCATGTTGTGCCGTTGGTTCCTTCTCCTTCTCGTGTAGGAACAACAACTCGTGTGATGGATCTAAACTCGTGTAGTGATAGATCGAAAGTTTCGTGTGATGGAACTTCGTAAGGAAGAGCACTAGAAAATGTATCAATCTCTAGGTCCATCATCTGCCTTGGGTGATCACGTAGCTTCTGCAATTGACTTATGTATGATTACGTAACTGCGATGGACCTCTCATCACGTAGGTGTGATGTGGGAGGATTTGTCCAGAAACAATGATGAGGAAAAAAGTCGTTAAATGAGAATTAAATTGAGGACAAGGATGAGCATAACGCATCAAAAATTGATAATTAATATGGTTTACAAACAGTTCGAGTATTCGATAGTACTCATCTTAACTAGAAAGAGATGAAAAAGAACATGAACATAGAACAAGATGTCCTTTTCGAGAACAAGATGTACTTTGGTTTTCTTGCTTACACACTCACAGACAGACGCGTGAATCCGTACAACGATGAATGATCATCTACATTTGCAACGTACTACTAGCTGCCATAGTTGTACTGTCTAGGTTACGGGATAGAAGTTCAAGTTCAAGTTCTTTCTTGTCTAAGGTCTACCTGTGTGTTTATTCTGCCCAGAAGCAAGTGTAACAGAAGAGCCTGACACCACTTCTCCTCGTCATTTCGTGACGTGCAGCTAATGAATCGGGAAACCTGTCTCATGTTGGAAAGAGCAATCTCAAAATCGATCGACGCACCACGAGCGCCATTACCGCGACCTTTATATTTCTTGAAAGAACTAGTGCAGGGGAGGTTTGTAAATAACTTAAACTTAAAAATGACCTAGTAGTACAATCAATCTAGTCTTCTCTTTCTCATCATCATTTTTTATCATTGATCTTAACATCTCCATATCGATATCGTGGTATCCCGCGCCACCTCCCCATATCGCTATTTTTGTGTTTCAATGACAACATGTAGAAAAAGAAATGTTCTCACTGGTTCTCGACAACGTTGCGTTCTTTCTCATCTAGGGTGCTGTCTCAATATCGACAGGAGCCGAGCCCCGAAATACACCGGCAGCTATCGTGTGGCCCTCATCCCGACAACAGCGAAGGCTCTTCTTATGGCGGAAAATGCCCGGTCTGTCCCTGTCGAAGACTACTGACTCCTGTTGAAATTCTGATGTCGAAGACTAGTCTTATGGAGCCAATGTACCTACGCAGTCTGACTGCTGTTGATAAACTCGACGACGATGGTTGTGCCCCCACATGATGAGAGCGCTAGTATCGATTTCTTTGAAACAGCGTTTTTTCAGAGACTGCGCAGTAACAGCATCTTGGAGAAATTGCCTGAGAAAGCGGTCGTCTTGGTGCCCGTTTTTCTTGAAGATTCTTCAAGAACATTGCCGTCTCTCGAAGCGCACATTCTACAACCACTGAGCCTGTTTCCGATTTCCTACGACTTCTTGCAGGATAGCGATTTGTCTAGGCAGGAAGAAAGCCACGACCACTCCAAATCCCAAAGGGAACGAGAGTCCGACTCTAGTTCATCTAGAAAGACTTGGTTTTTGAACTTATTCGGCGAGCAAGTGGCTGTGGGGTCAGAACGAGTCGAGCTGTTTCGAAAAAGAGAAAAAGATGTTATGCCGTGAGCACACTCATAGAAAGTTTCAGTTTGTTGATTAACAAGAATATGATAAGTACAAGTAGTCATTCAAGGAGGAAGTTGTCGTGACCACTGGAAAGATGAGGGGTGTATACTTAGAGCCAGCATTCGAACAATAAAAAAGTCGATTTACTTATTTTGCTAATACACCACGACCAGTCGAAAAGAGGCAAAGGTCTTGTACTAGGAAAATCCTGGCTGAAGAAAATTACTTCGATGGGACCCGAAGTATTCAAATTCTGGTTCTAGACGGATGCTTACAGGTAGAAAGTGAGCACCAAAGCAGCAGCTTTGAGGACCAGCTACGTGCATCTCGTCCGCCACCACCTCCGCTACCCCCAAACTCTCCGCCTGGTAACCACAAGCAAAGTCCGTCTCCTCGTGTTGGTCAAGCGCAAGATTAAGGCTAGTTCTTTTCTTTTAGGTTCAGGGGAAAGAAACAACATTTTTCAGACTCAATTTCATCAAGGTACTCTCCATGTCAGAGTCAGGTTTTCAATTACTACCTGTCTGCTAGAAATTCTAATTTCTGTTCAAAAATGCTCTGTATAAGAACTCTAACAGGTAGAAGTATCCGACAAAAGGAAGCAAGAAGAGATCTACAAGAGGCGCATCGCTGCAACCGAAGCATTGGAAAAGGAGATCCTTGCCTCACCAGAAAACAATCCTGATTATTTGGTGCTGTTCCCTGGTATCGAAAAGCAAGTGTTCGACGAAGTGGAAGCGCTACGCACGGGTCTGATCCATATACAGGGACGTGACACAGCTACTTTCGACCGGATAGATGCTGTCATCGCAAGTGCGGCTGCGCAAATCTACAAGCAGCTGAGCCGGCTCGAGCAAGAAGGACAACTAACACAGGACGTAGCTACTGCAACGACTCGACAGCATCAGCAAGCAGAACCAGCTGCTGGGACAGCTACTGCTACTCCTCCGCTTATGTTGACGGAGCGCTCTGAGCGTTTTTTCATTCCAAGAGTGCTACTGGAAGATCCTCAACAGCATGATAGAGAACGTCAAGAAGAACATGAAGCTGCCTTGATCCTGCATCCCGAGTTGTTGGTACGGGAACATCTACGCGTAAAAAGCTTCACTCTAGACCACGTTCACGATGCGATCGCTCGAACCGTTTACACGTTAGTCAACGGCTTTCTCTTTCCGTGTTTGATGCGAAGCACGTTGGCTGCGGAGCAAGTTATGAATGACTGGAAGATCCTCAACAAGTCTCCATCTTGTTTCCTTTCGTCTCTTTTGACAACTATCTTGCCACTGCATCCTAATTAAGTCTTGACGCTACAGTACCTCGTGCTATGTAAATGAATGAATGACTGAACCTTTACTATAATGAGTCATACACAGCTAGTGCTAGAACTAGAAGTTCGACTACCCTGCTTCTCTTTCATATACCCGTGTCAACAGGTGGTGACCAAGCGCTTTCCACGGTTCATCGATCTCGTTGAAAACTTGGCTTCTTCTGCATCAGGCACATCATGGAAAATCCTTCGATGTGCGAAGACTCAGAAAGCTGTTAAGGACAGGGCTTGAGTGTATCGAAGAACAATGTATGTACTAATGAATACTATCTTCTACAACTTCTTCTGGTTCGTTTATTCTGCCGCTTCTAAGAACAGCACAGGAGGTTCCTCTTTAAATCGTGTCGAAATGCTAGCCAAGAAAGGGGCTTCCATTCTGTGCGGGAAGTTGAACCGTTCCACCGAACCGGTGACGAAGCTCGAGGTTTTTCTCGCAATAGTCCAACATCGGTTACCAAAATGGATTGCGCGCGTCCTTCTGTTGCAGGATAAGGTTAAGAAGAAAAAGAGTTTTTTATCACTACTGCTACACTTCTTGTATAAGAAGAAGTAGTTTTCTTGCCTTTCATACCCTACCACGCACGATTGGGTACACTATTGCTACTGCCTTTTCAAGATGATGAAAAACAACTCACTCGTAGTTTGATATCTAAGAAGACAAAGACCACACCAGCAGCTGCTACGTCTAAGCCGCCACGCCTCGAAGCCGACGACTTGATCACGGTTTTGGTGCTCATATTGTGGGCTGTCTTTCAAAACAATCAACCTTCAAACACCAATCAGCCTCTACTACCCAGTTCTCATATAGCTGCACACTTATTACACTGTGAACTTTTTCTTGCGAAAGCAAGAACTGTCCCACGCGAAGCAGAGTACGCATTTTCCCTATTCCAAAGCGCAAAAATGTTTTTTCGAACAAACTAGTAGTTGTATCAATTAATTTGCGGTCTCACATTTTATAGGAAGCAACGTACTGGTACTTTCTTACAAACCAGAACTATGAAGAACAAAGTCAGGTGGAAATGAAGAGTACTACATCTACAATTCATTCGTAGAAATTTTTTGCCTTCCCTTCATGATTGCATCATAGAGATAGATGATTGGGAAGATGGAAAAAGCTACGGCTGCGTTTAGACCACAAGATAATGTTTGAGTGGGGAGGACGATGAGTGAAGATGTAGACGAGTGAGGAGGTAGATGAGTGAGGATTTCTAGTGAGAGTGAGAGGGAAGTTGTGATTATTGCTCCAGTTGCGAAGTGGAATGTCAGGTGAGCTGGAAAATGACAGTGTACTTGTTTCAAGCTGGTACTAGGAAAGTAACTGCTGTTGTTGCAGTCCGTCAAAAGTACGAAAATGGTGATGATGGTTTTGATACTCAACAACGTTCCTCTGCTCAGAAATCTTATCCCACAGCATCACAAAGAGGACAAGGAGGTTCTTTCTTGACAGATACAACTATAAGATCGATGTAGGCCGTGTGCAGCTG
This sequence comes from Amoebophrya sp. A25, assembly GCA_905178165.1. Lineage (NCBI taxonomy): Eukaryota > Dinophyceae > Syndiniales > Amoebophryaceae > Amoebophrya > Amoebophrya sp. A25. The sequence goes on along the minus strand of CAJINU010000020.1, from coordinate 102,961 downwards.
ACTGTTTGAGTACAGCTCAGCACACACACAGATATATAACGAAAGTCTTCATGCATCATTCACGAAAGAAACACCTCCCGTCTTCATAGATCACTCACGAAAGAAACCATGGCGCAAGCACTTCTACATCGACTCCTTTTTCCCCGACCGAGTGTCGGAAATTACCGATGCGACGATGGAGATTTGATTTGGGTGCCCAGTGTCCGCTCTCCTCGATCCAGAGGCCAAAGGATTCCATGTCTTTGGCTGAGGTCCAACGTCTTTTCAAGATATTGCATCATCTTCTTTCATGGTAATGCGGAAGTTATGAAGACTGGCGGGATAGGTTGGTCAGTTAATTGTAGATGCTAGATAAGTAGGTTAATTGTGATTGACTCCCGGACGAGAATGAATCTAACGCGAAACGGATGAACCACGAACAAGAAAAATACTCTTTTGATCCATCATGATCTTCATAGAACAACTGCTCCATGATAGAGGTCACATAAACAAGTACACTCCACTAGGCTCTCTCTAACACTGATCTCGGTACAAGTCGCGACTTTTGTCGCAACCTACGAACCTGTTTCCAGTGCCACGTGTTAGCACCAGAGATGCCGTCTTACGGATTGGCCACTCCAAAACTGGCACCAGGAGAAGAGAGTCTGGTCCTCCACGCTATCTCCTCCCTCGACTTCGTCTTGCATCATCTGCAGTGGCCCTTGGTTAAGGATAGAGGTCAAAGACAACACAAGGATAGAGGTCAAAGACAACACAGCGGTTTTCATCATACATTCATCAAAGACAACACAAGGATAGAGGTCAAAGACAACACAGCGGTTTTCATCATACATTCATCAAAGACAACACAAGGATAGAGGTCAAAGACAACACAGCTGTTTTCATCATACATTCATCAAAGACAACACAGGGAGTACTGTGATTTAAGACATACTACATAGTTGTAGTGGAGGATATATGAGATACACGAGCACGAGGACCATCCCACTTAGTGCAGCTGGAGAAACCTGAGTGGAGCTATATTTTGAAAAACTTCCTCTAACTAAGACAGCGTATTGTTGGTAGGGAGAAGCATAGGATGCTTTTCGGCATTGGAATTGGCGAGTCAGTATCCGGGAGTAGGCGGGTTGTGTTTGATCTCCCCGTTCGCCAGCCTTATTCGTGTAGTGAAAGAAAGGGTGGGAGCGTGGATGGCAGGTAATCCGTAGTTTTGATGATAGATGTAAGAAGAAGGTTTCAAATGATGGCTGCAAGAGGAATTTCTGATGATGGAAGCATATTATTTAAGTTGTTATTCAATATTAAGTAGCTAGACGGAATAGAGGATGAGGATGCGGCACCCGTGCAGCGACTCAAGCACAGTTTCTTCTTTATCAAAAAATACAAACAGCAAATGCAAATTTTTATAGGTTACGTAACCGACGCTTCGTTTCTGGACAATGCGGCTAGGATCCGCAGGGTTTTCGCTGACTGTCTCATTATTCACGGCGTTCAAGATCGGGTCGTCCATCCCGATAATGGCGAGCTGTTGTACCAAGTGTGTGCAAGTAGGCGAAAGCAATTGGTAAAGCCTGAAACGATGGCACACAACACCGCCTTGTTCTCTTAAGCATATGATCAAGTGACCTTGACGTTGGTTCTCTTAATTTAGTAGATGATCATGATCATCAAGTGAGTGCTGTAACAAGTATTTCCACGTACAACTGGATTGTTGTGGATTTTTTTTTTATCCACATTCTTTCATGTCGCCGTGTATGTCTACTTTTTCTTGAGAAAAATCCCTCTTCCTTCCGCATGGCCTTTAACGTGTTGATTTAACTTCTCAAGCGCAGTACCCCTTCTCAAACTAAGAGCACTTGCCTCTTGGCTATAATCTTGATTCACGGCTCTTCATTGAACCGATGCTGCATTTTTTCAAGTTGCCGGACTACGTCTTCGACCCTGTAGCGATTCCCACGTTCGCGGATTTTCGACTCGTACTCAGGAGTACGCGAAGTAGCAGAAGTGGATGTACTTCTACTACAGGTACTTATTCTAGTAAGCAGGAGGGTAAGGGAACAGCAGGACACGAAGATGATAACGGGGCGAAGATGATAACAGGACAGGAAGATGATAACCCTCTTGAACAACAGGCCTTCTCTGACGAGGAGGAAGCTCAGGGACAACAAGAAGAACGAAATCCTGGTCCTGCACAGGATAAACAAGAACATATTCACTTGGCGAATGGTTCCACGACTCGGCAAGAGCAACACCGTTCAAGAACAATAGCAACTACTGCGAATGAAAAAGTAACACCATTACGGATCCGCAAATCTGTGAGCGGTGTCGTTTCTCCTACACCATTTAGCGGACCAGATCACGACTTTGAGGTGCCCAGACCGATCCACTCAGGCAAGCAGCTCTCCCCACCTAGACGCAAGAACCTGCATTCGCTCGCAGTTCACATCCAAGGACACGACGGCTTTTTTGGGGCAGAAAGTTAAGGCTTCATCCCCTGATCCATCTCCATAGAGATCCCACAACCGTATGCCTCCCAATGCAAGGCCCGCAACGGATGCTAACCACGCATACTCTTGCGGTATCCCTGGAGGGACGAACTGGGGGAAGCTCTAAGAAAGTGAGGAGGTGGATTTTTCCGAACGTAAAGGAAGTCCAACTCAGGAACCGCAAAAAGGAGGAGAGGAAGGAGGTGAAAACCTGGAAGAATTATATGACGAGCATGCGAATGCGGCTTTGCTCTCTCCCGACCTCGCGATCGATCCTAAGGACATCAGGTTCGCGTTACCAGACGAGTATCATCCACATTCCTCTAGTGCTGAAGAAACCGGAGGCGCCTCTTCTGACGAGGATGACGAGCTGCCGCCTGCAGTTTGGTACGATTTTCAGAAGTCTGGTAGTAGTCCCAAGATGAGCATGAGTATGATCAAGAGCATGACGAAGAGGACATCAACGAGTCGCGCAGCATCCTCTACGAAGATCCAAAAGTTAAGGTCGCTAGGTTGTCACTATCCCCTGTGGAGCATGCTGACCGGAGTGGAGTCCGCCTTGATTTGAAAAGGGGAACTAATGGGGACGCAGGGGGCATTCTAAGGGGATTCTAAGGGGGACGCGCGGCATCTCACTGAGCCAGGGATAGGGATAAACTAGCGCTAAAAAAGGGCACTGACGATGTCGACACCTCAACCATTTCGAGACGTGGCAGTACCATAACCGGAGCACAGGAGCTAAGCGCACTCATAGATCAGGTGGAGCCTAAGAATTTATCAGGAGACAATAATGGAAGGGAGGTTGCTGCTCACGAAGAGCATAGGAAGAGCAGTTGTACTACTGGAATCGAAAATGAAACTAGTACAGCAGATGCTGGTGGTCATGAAATATATTCTCCAAGTCACCAGGTAAACGGTTCAGAAAGTAAAAAAAGTGCGTGCTATTCTCCTTCCGACAATGATGAGAATACAACAATGGCCATCAAAAATCACGGGACCACAGCCAGTAGAATACGTACAAATAGTACGACTTCCAGTATGTTGACCACGACAACGAGTATAACAAGAAATGTGGTAGAAGATAAGAAAGACAGAGCACCTGAGAAGTCCTCGGATCAGCGTACGAGGAAAGGCAAAAAGCCGCTATTCGTATGGGGTGGTCGTAGCTCAGACTCTTTCGCGGCCAATGGTCGTGCTCGCCGTAACAATAAGGCATCGCCAGTAGACCCCCTGCGGACACGGGCTTCTCTCCTAGGAGTAGGACCGCCCACTACTACAACTTCTAGTACAACAGCATCGTCATCTAATTACCTTGCTGGCAGCACCGTACCGAAGTCTTTTATGAGTCCTAGTACTAAAGACATGATCAACAAAAACATGGCGGTGTTGGAAAGCACGTCGACTCCACCAACGGCCTCATCCAGTTCTTCCACTTTAATGCAGAAGAAACTACTAGGCTCTTTAGCAGCAGGAACTACTACTCGCAGTAGTCATAGTATAAATGGCGGACTCGGGCATAACACTTCTAGTATGATCAGCGTCACGTCCTCCTTTCAGAGTCTTGCAAGTGGCCACAGCCTAGTGAGTCAGAACTCTGTTCCTAGTTCTGGGAGCCAGAAAATCCCTCAAATAGCCGCCTCGTGGGGCAATCTTGGTACAAGTTCACTATCCAGGTCCAGCGTGTCTTCTGCGAGGATGCAAATAGCCAGTACCCGGACAAGACGAGGCCTGCCTTCTCCTGGCGAATCTGGCACTGCTATGGATGAGTCGCCTATAGCTTTTGTGAGGACCAAAAACAGCAATAGAATTAGAATTAGAAAGGGAGGAGGAAGAACCTCCAGAACCTCCGGTGGCGAGCATGCTGTGGATGACGTCAATCTTCAAGAAGCAAGTTTTCCAATGAAAACAGTAATTAAGGCTCAACTTTCAATGGTTATTGGGGTCGGTCACTGAGATCGAAGAGGCGACCCCTTGAGAGAACAGGGGAAAACGAAGGGAAAGGGGAGAGCTTTGGAGGGGGTCTCTTCCGTTCCGAGTCAGTGACCAATGAATGCTGGGCTTTAAAGTAAGGACATCAACTTCGACGAATTCGAGGTCGATGTCTTCGAATAGTCCTCGTAGTTCCTCCTCTGCGCGGACAACTAGTGCCGACTCTGGCATTAATGCCATAGGTTCTTCGCGTGTTAGCCGTCCTAAAGGGGACTCTGGTGGCACACCGAGAGGCGAAGAAGGCTGTATGCTCAGTCCGAGAGAGGACGAAGAGAACAATGAAGCAGTAGACCAGATCACGTCAGATAGCAACTTTCTCGCTTCTATCAGACACCCGCAGCGAGAAGGTGAAGCTAAGGACACCCCCAAACCAGGTCTCATGCGGAGATGGCTACCAAAAGCACGAGGATGGTTGAGTCCACGCAAGTCGGTTATCAAGACAAACAAGAGCTTTCGCGACTCGAAAACCAGTAGCGCAGGGGAAGATGTTGTAGTTTCAACTAGTACAACTGATCGGGTACAGCCAACTAGAATTCTTGCGGATTCTGCCGAGCCACTCCCAGGTAATAAGGTCAACGTAGCAGTGGTTAAGAGAAGCAAAAAAACCAGTGTTGAAGATGGGAAGTCGACAAGATCAGCTTTCGAAGAATTTCGGCTTCAAGAGGAACATAATCATGTCCTAGACGAGGATCTCCTAGATCCTGACGAAGAATTCCTTCTCCCGTCTCCTGATGATGATATGTCACGTAGTGGCCTCAAAACTCGGTTGTCTTCTACGACTCCTGCCGGTGGACCGAGTACTAGAACGCCTATCACTTCTGCTCCAGCTGTGCCGAGTAGGGAGGAGCTCGACGCGAGTAAACTCTCCGCTCTAGAGGAGGCGCTAGCATTTCGAGATCCGGCTGATGGTTCAACGTCCGAACATTTTTCCTCGGCGGAAACGGTCTTGTAAGATTAAGGGTAGGTTAAAGGTGCTTTTGTTACCGTTTGTTATGGCTCTCTCCCTTAGGTGGGGACAGCCATAACAAGCGGGATAAACGAACGCCAAAAACCTACCTCTAATAAGAGAAGATTGAACGGGGACTGGGGCTGCACATAGACCTACTGTGGGGCGGGACGGAAGGGTCGTTGGAGGAGAAGGCGACCCTTCCAGACCGTTGTTTAGTACTACACTGAAAAAGACCTCAACACCATTTGATATGATGGACCATGAGGTTTCAACTACCACTTTGAGCCTGCAGTTTTGAATGGGAGAGGTCATGTGATCAACAGCGGACAGCACGATTTCTTCAAAAGAACTCTGACAACCTAGTACAAGGTGGAGATAGACCAATCTGCTTGTTAATGAATGTAGGCTGACGGGGGACGATACAACACCAAGCAGCAGGTCATGACATTTGTCATGTTACCTCCTGGTCCATCATATCAAAAGGTGTAAAGTTGAAGTGATCAGAAACCATTTGATATGATGGACCATGAGGTATCATGACACGACATGACGGCGTCACCGTATGAAGATGGTTTTCATGCCTCCCAGTCCCAGGGAATATAACTTTCACTTTTTCACAAATAACGAGGGCATTGTGCCATTTGAAATCTTCTCCTCTTTTCAACTTTTTCACATCAGCTACGTCTGTAACTGACCACCATATTTTTGCGAGGAGACAACTGACTGTCGGACGGTGCTACACCTCTTCCCATGATGAAAAAAGTAAAAGAAAAAGACAGAAATTGGCTGAAAACTCCAGGAGGAAAATGGAGAGCTTGAAAAGTCGTGAAATCGGACGACTTCCTCGTAGCCCAAGGGTCTCAAAAACAGTCGATTGATCTTGAAGGGAGGCACTATTATGGTGGTCACATAATGACTGGACGAGCACGAAGTTAATGACAAAGACAGTAGAAAAATCAGCAATTACTATGTCTCACGAGCGCTAGTGCACTAGCGCGAAAACCGCTGCAAGCGCTTCTTCTACTATAAAGCAGGTAGGTGGGATCATGTCCCACTAGCACTGCACGAAGACGCAACCGCTCCCAGAGAGGAGCGAGAGCAGCATGAGAAGGCGACGTTAGTAGACAAAACCTCCAGTCAAAAAGATGACGATGGCATTTGAGGAGATCACCGAAGAGCAGTACTTGGACACGCTCAAACGTTCGCTATTGGACAAAGAGGAATTGGATTTAAGGATCGGAGGTTTTTCTTTTTTCATCATATTAGAGGTTGGTGCTTTATGCGGACGCGGAGGTGTACCTCGGGACCTCAGCATAAGGAACATCACTAGCTCTTGATCATACAGTGAGGTCGAACCAGTAGCGGTTGCACCCTTGTGATGTCAACATAGTAAACCTCTGGACCACAAAATGAAAATACTTAGACATTCTCGAATCAACATCGACTGCGGTGTCCTATGTGATATCAGGCCCTCCTTGACTGATCTTCTTGAGTGTGAATATTATCACTGAGCTTGTTAGTGCGGCAGTACCTTCATAGGCAAGTAGTAACCTCAACATGGTGCTCGCTTCTCTTTGCGAACTTTTTGTACACTGTGATACTTTCCTTTACTCGAGGCAAAATTCGATTTATGGTGAATAAAGTAAACCTCTGGAATAAATGTTGAAAATACTTACTTAGACATTCTCGAATGAACATCGACAAGCCAAGGGTAGGGAGATGGCGACCGCCTTTTTTGCGGAAATCTATACACGACCGCGATGCCAGCGAGAGCGGAAGCGGTCTATTCTTGCGCGAAATATATCAGGAGAGAAGAAGAAAACCAGGAGTATAAGTTTGACCTCTTTGTGACTGTAATTTTCATTCAGCATACTTCTAGGAAGAGGCTATTAAGTACCTAATAACCGCTTATTACCCATTGACTTTGCCTAACCTCTTTTCCAACGATGGTATATTTACGTACTTACATATTTATCGTTGATAGACGTAGCAGCGTAAAAAATATGAAAGCGGGTAAATAACTTCTACAACCTTTGCCTTTCTTATCCAGGTTTTTGCGTCCGGACGTCTTTCCTCCGTTGCTTTTATACCGGGTCTTGAGAAGCGACGGGAGGTGAAAAAAAGCAGGCAAAGGCTTCCGCCCGTACAGGAGGAAGATGAAGAGTTGGGCGATGCTAATAGTTATGGGTCACATGTCTTGTTGTAGAAGTAGAGAGGAGCTGGCACAAAACGATAAACTAAACGACTCATAAACTAAACCAAAAAGGACACAAAAACCAAATATCAAGCTATCCCTTTGTTCTCTATCTCCCTCTAATCCCGGCGAGAGACCCGCGGCTGTCTCAGTGTGGAGGCTGATGATGTGAGGTCCCAAGCTGTTGATACTTCGGACTTTACTTCCTCATCTGAGGGAGAAGATTCAGAGGAAGAGGCAAAAAGACTTGCAGCAAAACATGGGAAAAGATATATCACTTATGAACGCGGTTTGAATTCTTGTTCTTTGGAGTAGGTGGTTCCAAGGGTAGAATAATGTAGCTCCGAAACACAAGTAAACTATAATAAGATTTAGATTACTACTTGTTCTACTAGGTACTACCTTACCAATCCCTCCTGTCACCTCTCCGTCTCCTCGCCGATAGTAAAAAAACACTTAATCGTCAAGCTCTAGCAGTAGTTCTAATCCTCTCTCGAGACCATCGCATGGCGCATCACTGATGCCGGCAGAGGGACTTTCGTGGCTGAGTATCCGGCTGGCCTTGAATGTTGGCGAGAATTCAAAAATTAAGGCTGAAGCATCCGCAAGAGGATGCTAGTCGTCCCTTGGCCCCTTAAGCAACCCTTCTGAGTACTTAATTCATCTGCGATCAAGATCAGGGGTTCCTAGATGTGGTCTTGAAGCTCTCTTTACATACATTTGAAGGGAAAAACGAACAAGAGGCCAAGGATCATGACCTTATAGGGATAGGGAGGGGATGGGGGAGATCTAAAGAAAATTTCTGTGGTGGAACATGGCAACGCGAAGGATCCTCATTTTTCTACTCTTGGCCGCTTTCACAGAAGTCCCTACCTTCTGTCTGCGGGATCCAAACACATTGTGGCAGCAGATACCACCAGACGCCCACCTACCCGCTGCACACGCAGCACACCCGAAATCTTCAAGCGCACAGGAAGACCTACTGGGAACAACAAACGCCAGCTCTAGTACTGGAGCAAGTGGCGAACTTGATGAAAGTTTTGTCGAGCAAATGAAGGTACAACAGGCGAGAAAAGAGAAACAGGAAAGGAGTATTAATATGGCAAAGGCTCCTCGTTTCCAGTTCCACTTGTAGTTGTAGTCCGTAATTCATCTAGTCTAATGGTTTTTACCGTTACGTACCCACCTCCTATCACTACCACCGCTTCTTCTCACAGTTGATTTTTACCTTGCCCCCCTTCTTCTAATAGAAGTTCCCTCGGGGTTTTCGTCGACACCAGCGATCCGGAGATTTGCCCGCAAGGCTTGTATTTGAGCCACATGCCGACACTGAATCCTCTGATCACCAGTCTGTTGAAGTGCATCGCGTTCTGGTTCTTCAGATGTAAAATCTCCCAAGAGGACGAGTACATGAAAAACTTAAGGCTCACAACGATTCATCTGAAAAAGCAGAATTTAAGGAGCCCTTTGCTTTTGCTAAGGGGAGAACACGTCAAAGATCGATGCACTTAAAGATGAATATATGTTGTGAGGGCTAAAATACATAGACAAAAGGTACAGAAAGGACTGCATGCAGAGCACACTCCCGATTTTCGAACGACTCTGCACGCTGGTGGGATTGACACTGAGCATTGTTGCGATTATGCTATGAAGTAATAGATCACTCACTTCATGGTCATCATCATGCTGACGAGTTACTTATTAGACACCAGATACTTATTTCATCAAGAACTAGAAGTAGAAATAGAGTTATTAGAACTAGTAGTAAAATTGAAAAACCTACAATCTATTTCATACACCACCATTATTAGACAGATCATTTCAAGAACTTATTAGACACCAGATACTTATTTCATCAAGAACTAGAAGTAGAAATAGAGTTATTAGACAGATTCATTTTCATTTCTAGTAGAACTAGAAGTAGAAATAGAGTTATTAGACAGATCATTTCAAGGACTAGAAGTAGAAATAGATCCTTATTTGAAGAACTAGAACTACTAGAAATAGAATCATCATCATCTTTTCCGCTAATCTCCCTCTCGCCTTCTTCGTGCGCGAAGTGCCTGACATTAATCCCCAGATAGTGATCTTCTCGAGTTACGTTTTGCGCACCATGCCCCACGTGCTCATCACCTTCGCGGCAACCGGACTCATTCTCACATTAAGTTGTACGTGAGTAAGAGTGAGTTACTTAGATTGTAGAGTACATTAAGTTGTACTTGAGTAAGAGTTAGTTACTTAGATACTAGAGTAAGAGTTACTTAGAGTAGCCTACATTTTGTACTTGAGCTACTTAGATTGTAGAGTTTTTACTTTCCAGACAGCTAGGGTTACAACTTAGGGCGACTTAGGGTTACAACTTAGAGTTTTTACTTTCCAGACAGCTAGACGTGTAAGTACTAATATTATGATTCTACTCGCAGCCTGCCGTAGACTACAATTTACCAATAGATACTCTATAATTAGAATTACACGATCAATAAATCCTAATTTAATTACATCATCTTCCAATTACATGATCATCTTCCTGCTCTAAGCGCCGTGCCCTTTATGTCCACTGTCGTGCTTGCGGTGCTACGAACTGTGCCCAGGTGGAGCAATATTTTGACGCTCTTCTTAGTCGTGATTTTCTTCTTCGCTTGGGCTGCAGTGCAGCTCTTCCAACACCCTCTACAGCTACCAGGGGCCTCAACATCTGGAGACGCAAGTAGTGTCGAGTTAATAGAAGCAACACCCTCTATTAAGGCTTCCCCTAAAAATCCATCTCGTGAAGCATCATCCTAGGGAAGCTTTTCAAGGTGAAAAAGCGCCTACGATGATCTTCAGGATGGATTAGGGTGAGCTCTAACTCTAGTACTTCGACGTTTGACCCAAAAAGAATACTACAAGCATCCTCATTGCCCGAAATTAGTAGAGCAGTGTTGCCCGCTGGAAGTAGCCTGTTGAGAACCTTAGCAGGAGCGACAAGAACAAGTACAAGCAATTTGCTGCAACTGAACAGGATACGAGACTCAGTGGAGAATAGTGCTCATGCCTACAATAGAATGGACGCTATTAGTACCGCAGAAGCATCTTCTTTGCTGGCTAGTGTGGACATTATGTGACGGTCGGATCGTGAAAGTACATTCATCCTTCTACATCATGAAGATGCTGCCACACCAAGAACGAATCTCTCGTCAATGTCATCTTCATCATCGCATTCCCTCAATGTCCGAAACAAAAAAGCTACCCACCTTCTAATCCCCCCACCACAACCACCACGACCACGACCGTTTTCGTCCCGCCACCAACGTTTGCTACTTTTTCCGCTTCAGTGGAGAGTTTTTTTTTGATGGGTACGACGGCAAATTTTCCGGATCAAATGCTTCCAGTAATGGCCGATCAACGATGGACGGGAATTTTCTTCCTTGTTTTCATGTTTATCTCAGCTTTGATCTTTACAAACCTGGTCTTGGCGACGGTCTACAGCGAATACGAGACGCATATAAAGCTATGGCTGCTACAGCTGGATGAAGTTGAAGACAAGGCTGGTGGATTTTAGAAGAAGCTTTAACAATGAATGTGGATAAGTTAGCAGCAGAGAATGTTGATAAATGTTGAAAGCTGAAGGCGCTTAGAGCGCCACATAGAAGACTTGTTATCTGATGATCATCTCTTGTTCTTCTTGCTTGCATGCTTGCATGCCGTAATCAGAATCAGCTCGACCCGTTTCCCTCTCCCCCTCTAATGCAAGAAGACTACCTCGTCACCAGTGGAAACCGCAACAAGGGTCTAGAAAAAGCCTTCGTGGAAATCCAGGAGTTGTGTGGAGATTACGAAGGCTGCTCTTTAGGCGATCTCCGTATCCTAGTGGATGCCATGAACAGCATGCCAGACGAGAAGAAGATACCACAAGACGTGTTGCCCCTCATGTTTGAGCTCTTGGATGGAAGTAGAAACCGGAGACTGGGGAGGGAAGAGTTTTTGTCGATGTTTGCGGCGGTTCATATGAACATATGGACAACGAAGAAAGACTCCAAGTTGATACAAAAATACGAGAAGGACCAATCGCAGCAGGGGAGGAGGATCTACAGATACCTAGTGCTCTTGCGATCAGCCGTGGATGAGGGGACAGTTGATCAGGTACTATTTGTGTTTTCGATTTTTTGCGATCTGCACTCGATGAGGGGACAGGAGTTGCTCAGGTACAAGTTTCACTGGGGTCTTACAGATTTTGTTTGTAATTTCAATTAGTGAAAAATCTCACCAGGAGAACAAACCAACACTGGAGCAGACGGTCGCACTTTTACCACTTCACCATGATCTCCCAACCACGTAAAGATCTTCAGTTGATTTCCACCATCCTCTTTCTCCCTTCTACCAGTTAGTCTCGACCGTGCTCCTTCTCAACTTGGTGTACATGATCTTCGATGGCTTAGTGCAAAGCTACTTTCAGGGAACCTCTGTGTTGCTCTGGATCGAGCTGCACGGCAAGACTATCGAATTCCTCTTCTCAATTGCATACGTGCTAGAAGTTTGCGCCAAAGTAAGCGTCATGAGCTGGGAGTCTTATTGTTATGAACTACCTAGGTGTAACGTGTAACACGTGTAAGAAAGAATGAGGCTGTCTTTATCCTTTTCTAGTCGTTCATAAGGATTGAGCCCTCCTCTGGACCTTGATCATCTTCACCATGCTTTGGATTTCAAGAATAACACCCCAAAATCTCTAACCTCCGAAGCGTAATCGAAGTAATCAGTTCGATTTTTGTACCAGTGTGGGGTTGTTTGCGGTCTCTGTGTTCCAAGAACTGGGTATCAAAGCGGGTGTCCTAGTGCGATCGTTCAATATGATTCGATTACTACGATTGTTGCGGATTCTGGCAAGGACGAAGGGGTTCAAGGTAAATACACTTGTTAGCGCTAGTTGGGTGTGTTTTGTTTGATGCGGCCTAAATGTCATACTGTGAGGGATGAATACCTTTCTGAGGGAATGCGAGTGTTTCATTTCTTCCTTCCTCTTCCACCACGACTGCACGTCTTCCTTCAATCCTCCATCTGCTTCCCTCCACCACGACGTCACAGGACCTCCTCACCTCCGTAACGCGTATGGTGCTTGCCTGTCAGGAGATCATCTGTCTGCTCTTCGTTTGTCTCCTATTCTTCGCAGTGGTTGGGCAGTCCTTCTGGGGTGGCCTCTTAGGTGGGTCTAGTGCAGATGACCTTGCGCGAAACCCAGACTACTATCCTGCACATAGAGTTAAGGCTTGGGAGTTGACATCTCTATGCGCGTCTCTATGTTGTCTTCTTCAAGTAGGAAAGCCACAGATATGCGAGCTAGAGATGCCAACTTTCAACCCCTAATAGAGCTCTGAATTTTAACGACGTGGGCATGGGTGTCTTCACCTTGCTGTGTACGTTTTTTGACAACGCCTTTCCCGACCTAATCCACGAAATGTCGTACCAACAACCATGGCCGGATCCCTTCGACAAGCTACTCGGCTCTTTCGGTAGCGGGCTTCTTTTCGCTTCAGTGGTGTGGTTCGTGCAGACAACGTTGATGTTCAACCTCTACGTCGCCTTTTCGATTGCGTGCATTAGTGCTGAGGGAACGCAGATCTCGCACGAATTCGTCAATTGGAATTCGATGAAGGCGCTGTTGAACAAAGATTATGGTGAAGAAAGGTGGTGTATAAATTTATCAGATAGAAGTTGCGTACTAACTACAAACTATCTTTATCGTTCTCTGTACAATAAAGAGATGCTAGAATCTTCATCCGCACACTGTGAAGATGGGCAGTGGTAGAAGATGAGCACCCGAGACGTGTGATGAACACCCATGATGAAACTAAACCAACTGCAGCTCCCTACATGAGTTTTGCTCTCGTAGAAGTAGCTCCCTGCACTTTTGCTTACCTCAAGGTTTGTCGAGAGCTGCCAGGATCATAGAAATACTGTCAGCCCACGTCTCTACGGTCATCACGAACGATGGCAACGGGGACAACCCAAGTGCAGCTTCCTCTTCTAATCACCAGGCTTTTTGTTGCATCGACAACCGGATACCGAGCTAATCCAGCACAGCATCTACAAAGCCTTGCTCGGTGAAGCCGAGGGCGGCGACCATGACGAGGGGGAAGAAGAATAACGGCCACCATGATGAAGGGCAAGAAGAGTAGATTAAGCCTTATAGTGCGAGTAGTTTGAAGAATTCTTGAACTACTGAGTATGGTGATCATCTGCGAGATGGTTAAGTAGTCTTTTTAAATATCGAGAACATGAAATAGCTTGTGACCATGTTGTACTATTTTTCAAACTGTTGATACTAGCTTGCGAAACTGGTGAAGATGTTGATAATAACAGGAGCACTAACAGACACAAGACGCGGATCAAGTGTTATTTGCACAGTATTTTTAGACCACTTCTCTCTTACGCACCATTTAAGGTAATGGAGTCTGATTTTAATGTAGATAACCAACTGCATCTACAGCTGGCTACGGTTCGCTAAAGCCTAGCTAGTTTCGATCGACCATGACGCTCATGATTTGAATTTTCGGTGTTTTTGTATAGATGACAAGACCTTTATCATTTGAGAAAAGATGAAAAGAACAGGTAGACCCGGAAGATATTTTTGCTAGATAAAAACGGTTCGCTCCTTCCTCCGTAGTTTTAGAGACAAACTATTCATCGAAGACGAGAAAGATGCCAAGTAGCAGCCGCGGAAAACGCCAAATGCGCAGTTAGAAACCTCTCTCACCTTGGTTGGGAAGCAAAAAGGTCCCTGTAGATGCACAAGGTCTTGCGCATCGAAAAGTGCAAATATAGAGCGTGAGCAAAAGCGAAGCGTACTATCACAAAAACATTCCGGTTTTCAAATAAAACAGGCAAGAAAAACAAAAATTCGCCACTCCTGTTCGCAGGTGCTGTTGACGACCAAAGAAGACGAAAATTAGCTAATTTCAAACACTGAAGCTGCTACTTCCCTTTGCAGTCCGAATTTGGCTGACAGGAATTCCATGACCATGACGTCACAATCGAGGCCAAGGAAGCGTCCTCCTCGGAAGGGTATTCTCCTATCTCGCAGCAGGACTGCCCTAGCAGCTGGGACAAGTCTCGTCGTAGTCGCCGCTTTGCAGAATAGTGACCGACGCCAGAATCACAACAGGTTAATCCGAGAAGAGCGGACTAGGCAGGTTGATGCACATGGCGACCTCCATGAAGATGCAGAGGAGATGTTGAGAAGCATCCCGAAAAAAAGAGCAGGTGAAAATCAAGACGATCTAGATGAGCATCTTCGTGTTCACGATCATCATTCACGCGATTCGAGTCTAGTTTCTTCATCAGTTGTATCATCTTCCCCATCTTCTACTACAAGAGGAACACAAGAGGAGGGTGATACACGACAATTACACCAGGTCGTCGTGGAAGAAAATCAGAAAGAAATTCTCCATCAAGTAGAGGCTCAACATGCCCAAGTGGTATCTTCGAGGAATTCATCATCTACATCTTCCTCAACATCTCATCTACATATTCCTCAAACATCACAAGGATCACAAGCACAACTAGAAAAGAAGAGCAAGAGCGACGACAAAATGAAGAACCAGTTCGGACTGCTGAGTAATCACTTGGTCCCACATTGTGGCGACGTCGATAACAATAGATGGAATTAAGGCCTCCACTATTGTTGTGAACAAGTAGAAAGGAACTCCCCCAGGCATTTTATTTTACAACAAGGAAGTATTTTGTACTCGAGGAAGAATTTTACAACGAGGAAGTTTATTGATAAAGACAGATCTGTGTGTTCGTTGGTTCCATCATCAAATGAAGAAGATAGGTCGGTTATCCTTGGCACCTGCTCTCCTTCTAATTCGATGAGGACGGAGAAGAGAATAACAATAAGTGGCCGCCAAGACCCGTAACCGATCCTACTTCTTCGGGGAGCGGCGCAACGATGGGACCGGTGGACCCAGGTGCTGGAGAAATTGGATTATGAGAATATTGCATCGACCTGTTGTTCTAGATCTGGTCTTCTTCTATCGCTCCTCTTAAAACGTGAGTTGAGGGTGTTCACTTGCGAGCCTCATGACAAGTCGCCGGCCATATCATTAGACCGGAGGAACAAGCTCGAAGCCCTCAGCCACAAAACAGCGACAGAGAGAGAGAGAAAGAGAAACCTCCCCGATCTGGGGAGGGCGGTCCACTGGCCCGGACCTGCCGGCACTAGTGCGGAGGGCTCCCCTCCAGGCCACAAAGCCGGCCCCTGGCCCTGAGGCCTTGGGTGCGAGTTTGCCCAGGTGGCGCCCCCTGTGGATCATGCGACCTCGAGCGGCCCTTCTTGAGATTGCAGCACCCGAGCCGGCTGAACAGGCTCCCTCTTCAAACATGAGCTCCCTCTTTATCGCTCCTCTTAAGACATGAGCTGAGGGTGTTCACTTGCGAGCCTCATTATAGTAGATTGGGCATATTAGCAGGCTCGTCTATCACTTCGTGGCGTGACAGTGACTCTAAGCAAACCCTACGATCCTACGTGGCTGGATCATGCGCTGAGAGAATGCGACGACAGAAGCAAGTGCTGTTATGCTTTAGATTTTCCTAGAAAATTTAGAAAAAATGATTTGATGAGAACATGATCCTCATACACCATTCACTTCTATGCAATAATGTCTCTTAAGTAGCTGGTTATGTTAGAAGTTGTTCATGGGTTCGGCGTCTCATCTCATTTCAGTACTTGTAGCTTGTGCCGGCGTCTTACCCCCGGTTTCTCGCTCAATATATGATTAGATGTTCCGGGCGTGTAGTAGATAGAGGTACAACAACAATGAAATATGAACTGCGACAGGAACACAAACATGAAATCAAGTCCTACATCAAGTACTACAGCTGGTGGTGCACATCATATCCCTGCTGGTGTTGCGTCAACGTCACTACGAACTTGATTCTTTGCTTCTCATCCTTCTTCTCTTTCATTGTTTTTTCGTGGATATGTACGGGACGAAAGCCACAAGCGCAATCGAGGAAAAGTCAATGTACGTTACGGAGCGACAATATAAACTCGCATTTCACAACTTCAACCACTGGTAGTGATGAACTCTTCCTTGTTCTGGTGGGATATGAAAATTCTTCGAGGACCTACTAGCTATTAAACAGCTAACTAGTTAGCGTGAGGCGGATACCATCATGATGTTGTAATGGGATTATATCTACTTAGTTACTAGAATTATCAAGCTTCTCTTTAAGGTCAAATATATATCTGTTAGAGTTATAAGGACTACATTGGAGCACTCTTTCAACATACATACTATAACCAGGGAACTATATCTAGCCTGCAGGGATGATCTACTTAGGGATGATCTACTTAGGGATGATCTCTTCGTCTAATGTTGACTTTACTGTCCAGCGCTTTGCTTATTTTGATCTTCCAGACGAAGAAGCGGATCTTAGCGAATGTAAGCTCATAGATTCCGCAAAACCGCATGGGGAATCACTCGGTCAACCAGCGATGTGGACTGCATCTTTTTTACGCAGATAGAAGATCCTTGGAGTTGATTTTTCATTATTCTAAGAAGTCATCAAAAGCCAGCAACGGTTGTAGTTGCTTCATGGTTCCAGTGAATCAAGAATGGGTACTACTCACGTTGAACAACGAGTAGATTTGCAGAGAAACCACCTTTAATTCCTGTGAAGATGAAGGCAGAGTGTACAGATTGGATTTTTGGGGATGGCGCAACGGTCACGAACAAACTAGAAATCAGCAAAGACGCTTCCAGCAGTTCTTCATCCAGTATTAAGGCTCGATACAATTCATTTCCCAGGGCCTTTTTCTTCTGTTTGCTCCGTGGGGTTCTGAAGAAATAAAGGGAAGAAGTGACTTGCTTCGAGCTCTAATGATAGTCTTTTTTTTCTTCAAGATCAACATAGGAAGACCTCCAAGACGTTGGGGAAACAGGAGAACAACCTCGTAGTAGAAGAAAGTAGTACTCAACAAGGAAACAAGATACTCCAAGAAGAACATCTGCCAGAAGATTCAAATCGGGTGGCAGAGCACAGTCAACAGAGACAAGCGAAGAACAAGGGAGAAAAGGTAGAGGTACTACAACAACAGGAAGAACAAGAACATGTCGTAGAAAAGGACAACAATAACGGGCGGAACGACGACGAAAAAGAGGGTAAATGGCCAGTACTATCACTTAAAAAGGAGGACTTGTGGCTTTATAAAACCACGAAGTGCTTCAAGCCGGCAACCAATTGGGAAGAAGACTTATGTTCATTCAAAGGGGTAGTACTAGAAGTAGAGATGATTGTATGAAGATTGTGTATGATCATGCCACTTCTGATTGAGAATGTTCCACCTAAGTAAGATTGCAAAGGTGGACCGCCAAACGCCATTGCCCCATCGACATTCTCCATAAGTGGAAGCGACAGCCTAACGAGCGAGTGCCATCTTAGCCTCTGTAATGATCTTCGTAACAAGATACTTAGCCTCTTATTAAGGGTTTCCGAACTGCCTTCCTCACTGCTAATCCCTCCTCTCCTCCTGAGAGATGCTGACGCAGCAGAAGGAGACAAGTTGGTTGAAATTTAAGATGTGTGATTCCTTAGTAGGTGAATTCTCATCATCGCCCCCATAATTGCAGGAGGCTGATTGCAGCTTCCTCACACTTTTCCAGATGATCTTCATTGCTAGGACCTTATGATCTCCTTCAGAGAAGTAACTTTCTTTCAATTCAAAGCGGGACCTTAATAACCATGAGGAAACTAGTAACCTAAACCCTTACTTTTCAAAGTAATCTAAAGAAGTAACTTTCTTTCAATTCAGAGAGGAAACTAGTAACCTAAACCCGAAGCAGGCCACTAAGCAACTTCGAGGACGAGGTGCTTTCACCTTACAACCGCGCGACGGACCCCGAAGCGTAATCCCCTTACAACCTCGCGCTCTAACTCACGTCCAAATGCGTAGATCATTGTAAGGGTGCGCTGTACATGGAACAATCGCGCGAGTTCGAGAACAAAACAACTACTACAGAGGCTCCTTCATCTTAAGACTCACATTGCCCCTGTCCCTCGATAATATTGATAGCTACGTGAATCAGTCTCAAATATCAACTGTTGATCTTTCATGAGGGAACAAGCGGGGAGCAACTTTTGATTACTATTCATGAAGGAAAAGGACTTTTAAAGGAGTGCTTTCGTTCATGTTCATCCTCCACCTTTCTCCAGATTCACCTTCTAGAAACACGAACCTCTAATGATCGGATGGATCATCCTCAGTCTTTCTAGAAACGAACAAGACACATCGCACTGACGCAGCGGACCATAAAGATGCTCAGACTCGTTACTACTGCCACTGCTGGTTCACGGACTCGAGTTGGAAAGGCAGGGAAAGCACACTGGCTAGGAACGGTTTTGAAAGAAGAGACTCATAGCTTTTGATAGATGTCCACGGTTTTGAAAGACGATTCGCTACTTCAAGAATGAGAGTCGCTACTTACCTGCTTCCTGTTTCTTGAAGAGTGAGAGTCGCTGCTTGAAGAAATTGAAATTGAATCTCAATTTATTTGATGAAGTAGTCAATCTAGATGCTCTTCTTCTAGTTGTAGAAGAACTAGACTAGTTGCGTACTTCAATTGTTACCAATTAAAGATAGAAGACGTAGTTATTCCCCTTCATGTACTCGAAGAAAGTAAGAGCTTTTAATATGTCGTCATCGAGTAGGTGCCGGCGGAGCTCGATGTGAAGGATCCATCACCCAACCTGAAGACCTCTTCTAAGATGGCAGAAGTAGAAGATTGTGAAACAGTGAAAGCCATGCACACGAAGGTCTTGGATATGGAGTTGGGTACTGCCAGATATGCATTCCCATGGAGCTACATCTTCGTTTTATGACATTACTTAGAAAGATGTAGATAAAGTGCATGAGCATGTCGTGACAAAGTTACTTGAAAAAATGTCTAGGAGTCAGTGTCTACTGTTACTGATGTGTGATTATTTTTTGCCTTAATACAACGACAGGTGGATTTGTAGTAGAGTAGTGAATTCCCAATCCATACACTTTTGCCTTGTAGTTAAGTATATTGTTCCCTTTTTGCCTTGAAATGATTTCCGACCAGATGAATTCATTTGCTATACCTAAACATGACACATGATCTAACTTCCCGTCAAACGACGACAAGTACTACGACACCAGCACCAGCAGAGAAAGCGGCTGATGATGAGAAAGCAGGAATGGACTTCGTTTACGTGGGCAAGATGATGATGTTAGGGCTAGGGATAATGGCGTGTCTCTTTGCGGGATTCTTTGTCTTCACCTTTTGAAGATGATGATCTTCGAGGTGCTGGTCGACTAAATTTTTGACTACGATGTAGTTCGCTATCGCTGCAGTAGATCATGACGTGGGAGAAGTTTTGTTGGAGAACCTATTAATCAGAGCAGGGACAAAAATATTTGAAAGTACACCAGGCACATCAGGCAATGAAAGCTGATTCTACAGCAGACGCTAGCACACATAAAGATCCTATTTCAGAGAGTTCGTCGAGTTTTCAAGTTTCCTTAGCACTAGCAGGAGCACACTAAAAGAAGTTTATTTTGCACAGTGATCACAGACTAGAATCTACAGAATGATAAATCACAGAATGAACCGCAAGCGGCAAAGGATGAAGATCTTCTCTAAAGAAGCATACTAGAGAAAAAGACAAGCATGCGAAGAGGATGAGCATCTTCCAGGCATGCGAGGAAATAAGCATCTTGACCAAGGTCACACGCACACCCTTGGTGTTCAGCTCGAATGTTGAACGCTGCCACAACTAAGAAGATCGAAGCTGAATGATTCTAGTCAGGCTAGCATCTGTCTCTAATCCACTTTGTTGTAAAGGTTTTTCTTCTTTCTGCGAAGAGCTATAGATCTGAGAACAACAAGATATCTTCTAAGCAACTTGATAAAGACGACTCAACATGATGATGATTCTTCATCTTGACGTGAAAAGCACAGTGGGAGAAGATAGAGCTAAGATTAAGCACAAATAGGATTACTTTCCTTATATCCTCGTCGTTAGATGAGGTTCATCTCGTACTGGTTTTTTACAACGAACTACCTTCATCTTTTTCTTCATCATTTGTTCTTCATGGCATCCTCTATTGGAACAAGAAAAATGCCCTCGCTCTCCGACCAGCCTGCTTTCGTGCACTTTCGGCATGATGGCAGTCACAATACCATTTTGCAAAAAGCGCCAAGCAAAAGCACGACCACGACAGCCTCCTCATCGTCTTCTGCTCCCCAACAACCGTCTCTGAGCCAATTAGAGATGGTTCGCGTTCGTCAGGAGTGTGCCAAAGATGGCAACACCGATTGGGCAGAGGTCGAGAGTTGCCAGGACTCGAAGAAACGCGGGTGGGTATTGCGAGACTACTTAGCCTTGCCTCAGTTGCGAAGGGCAGCAATGGATGTGCCAGGAACACAAATCAAAGACGGGGATGACGTCATGTTTCTGAAAGAAGTGAGTGTCAAAAACGCTGTCCCGTCAGGGGAAGGAGATGACGAGGACGAGGACGGAGCAGATCAACAAGTTATGATTGGAAAACCCCAGTATTGGAATTAGATTGATAATGGATTATCTAGAGAACAAAGAACCAACAGACATCTACTGTCCGTTAACATGTGAAAAAATTTCTATCAACAACTTGCTAGAACTAGAGCTACGAGTTCTTGTGATCCCTCTAATCTCCCCATCATTGCCGACGGAAACGGTGGTGTCATAGCGGTTCCACTAGCCTCCTTAGCTGAAGAAAGCGACGACGACGACGAGGATAGCGAGGAAGAGGAAGATGACGAGGAAGATGACGAAGGGGGGGAATCGAGTGAAGAAGGGGACGAGTTCGACGAGAATAACCCACGCAGAAGTCATAGACTAGGGGCAAAGGTGAAGAAACTCCTCGCTTCGGAGGATCCCCAGCTTGCCGCATTGGCGAGTCTGATAGATAACGAGGATGAGGACGACGATGCTGACGAAGTGACTCTTCCCAGTGGAACTACTAGAACGGGATCGACGGGTATGAAACGAAAAAGTGCACTCACACTCAAGGAATCGGCTATGATCTAATATGTAGGAAAATAGCCACTTTTTTTGAGTGTGAGTGCACTTTTTTCTTTCATAGCGGGCGCTCTGGGAGGACTATCTTCCAGTTCATCTCGAACAGCACCAGGAGCAGGAGCGTCCTCATCTTCATCAGCTTCAGGCTCTTCTATGATGAGGAACATGAAACAAGGTGGAAAATATGGAGGAGCATCTGCTTCTTCGACATCGTCCTCTACTTCTGCACACATGTTGAAAGGAAAAGGAGCTGCAAATACATTGGGGAAAACTGGTGGGCCAACATCTAGCTCTTTGTCATCGATGAATGGTAAGGGGTCCAAGAATTTTCCCGGTAAAGAAGGAAAAAAGGGTACCAGCATAAAGGGCAAGGAACAAGGTGGACTACCTGCACAGAAGGGTACAACTAGCGCATCAACCAGCACAACCGACAACTTCAAGCGTCTTGCTAAGACCACGATGCAAAAGACGGATATTTTCGAAACCATGCCAGAAAAGAAGAAGCGGAAGGTAGATGAAGAGCCTGAGGAGGATGCGGGAGGACTCTTCAGTGACTGAAGAGTTGTGACACGTCTACGTCGAAAGTTTTTGCTCATAAAGGGTGGGAGGAAGTCCTGTTGTAAGACTTGGTTCTGGCTTCCATGCAAAGTAGAAGTTTCTAGATTATTATCCCAGAATAGACTAGCGGGTAGAACTCGTCTGGGAAATCTTAGGCAGCCCGCCGAATAGATTCAAATCATCAGCTGGCATCAGCAACGTGTAACTATAAACAGACGCACTACAACATCAACAAATATATGTGCCCAACCCGACTGTCATGAATTACATCATTACTCCGTAGTACCCAGCATGCTCCAAATTTTCTTTCAACAATCTTCTTGTATCAGAGACTGTACCAGTACCAGCTTGCTTTTATGGCTGTAAAGACATGAAGCGCAACAAGTCCGGCGAATGTTGTCGTGAGCAAGTCAGGAGCTTTCCCAGAGCGAGAAGAATAGTTACCCCGAGGAGAGAATACTTGAGAGGGAGAGAGAGAGACAAGATTGCTTTTGATTATCATGTGCACTACAACTCGCGAGAGTCAATGAAGACAACTACAAGTGCGAGTTGTTTGACATGAGCAGCTAGAGAGACTTAGCATGCGCTTCGTTCCTTCCCGATGAGCGGAAAATCAAGTAAAACAACTAACACTACTATTTTAAGAACAACAAGATGTTACTATCTAATCCGAAGAACTAAAAATGTTTTCGTCGACGAGGCCAACGGCTGCCTCGGCTAGGGATCCTAGTGCGCCTAGGAAATTGCCGCAATGCAGACCGCAGGTCTACGTGAATGGGGAGGTGGAGTGTGCGGGTATATGTGCGACTGGTATGACACAACTCTACTGCAGCTTTCGATTCAGGTGCTATTAAGGCTAACATATTTTTTTGTTTAAAGAAATAGAAAGATCTTGGTCTTCATCGGTTCAAAACATTATTATTATTGTTAACAAAGTTACCCCCAATAGAGCAAACTGATATTTATTGGGGTAGTGCTGGGGAGTATTCCGCGATGCATATGCATATGCATTCAAGTGTTTATTAAGATCGCCCGCTAAGTAGGTGCTAAAATATTCGTATTCCAGTCGGGATCCACCGTATTCTCGTCAGCTTGCGCTAGAGTTCTTCTTTTCCGCCCTCTGGAACACGCGCGCGCGTGACGGCATGGCCCCTACCCGGCCTTGAGTTCCCCTGGTGACTCAACACGGGCCCACTGAAGCGCCGCAAAAGCAAATGTATAAGACCCCTTCGTCGCACTGGGCTGCTTGCTTTGCCGCATCTTCGTATGTAAGACCCAGCGTGTTTCTAGTCTCCTTACATACATACATACATACATATTGAGTAACTACAATGTTCTACTCGCTACACGTGATACATTCATCAAGTGTTTAAGGTCAACCACTAAAAAGGGGCTGAACCTTTTGCTTTCTGACCCTCAAGTTGATCAGATGAAGGAACACACAGCCAGGTAGTGACGATAGCTTCTGAACTTTCAGGTACATCCGTGCGAACTGGTGGCTACTTGCTGGCGACGAGAGAGGTGAAACGTTCATCAGCGACGGGCATAACGGCATGTGCGTGTGGAATCATCCGTTCGACGCGCATTTTGCGTACTATCGTCTTCTCTACTTATAGTTGAGCGATTATAGGAGCAGCTACCGCTACGGCCATCTTTTTTTGTCTAAAAAATACTCCCAAAATCAACATAGCTTCCATATCCACGATCAGGGCGCTTTCCCTAGAAGGATGGCCCAGATTGGAGGTTATAGTCCGTGGCAAGGACGGCGACGGCCGCAACCAAGTAGCAGGATACGGACAAGTTCTGGTTCCATTATGAGCGGTTCAGTAAAGCTTCTACTTGGGGCAATAGAGGTACTTAAGGTCTATAACCTATACCTATAATTTTTTTTGGGATTAATTTGCTCCTCTAATTGTTTTTGTTGGGATACTAGAACTGCTACAAAATTTTTTCATAGGAAACAAAAAACAACAAATGCCCTCTCGTCTCTTCTTGTCACTCACGTGACATCTAAGCCGTCGCGGATAAAGGCTAGAGTTCTGGCTCTATTGACATACCTTTTGTTTGAGAGAATTCAAAGATCTTGGTCTTCTTCGGTTTCAATCATTATTCTTAGTCTCCAATGACACTCATCAAGCTGAATCTTCTAACCGGAACGCGACCCGGCGGGCATGAGCTGATCGTACAGTGTTGGCGGCCAGTCGAAGACGTCCTCAGGCAGCAGCTTCTAGCAGAAGTACCTGAGTTTGTGGATGAGCAGCATGAACAGCTTTATGTTTCGACTCCGAATAAGAGCAAAGCGCAGCTACGTGCGGAAGATAGTGTGGAAGTCCTCATCCGATTCAATGTTACATTACAAGATTTTAAGAGCAACAACCTGGTTGTGTCGTGACTTTAGCGATCTAATCGTGTCATGAAGAATTGTCGCAATACAACCTGGTTGTGTCGTGACTTTTCAGCGATCTACTCGTGTCATGAATCCTCGCAATAGAAGTTATCATAACGCCATTCACGGGTAACGGTAAGCTGATAATGAATGTCATATCATCCCTACAGCTCTAGAGTCTAGGCCATGATCGTTCAAATCGAATTTATGTTTTCACTTCGAAGCACCAACCTCAGATTCTGGATCACTTCTAAGCACCTCTGAATACTTCTGATGATTTTTGGACTGACGCATAAGGCGCACACAACGCACTTCGTTTTCGCAAATTGTCAGTAAGGACTTGTGTACGAAGCTTTTTACTGTAACAGTGTTACCTGAGAGCTAAGAGAGAAATGACAATTCTGTTTCCCGATGCTTCTGTTATATAAAATGTTTATGTTATCTACAGCACTTCTTGTTAGTGACTGGCGCATCTGCTACGCCTTGCCGGAGCCGGTAGTAAAGATGTTGCTGGACAACTGTCTTCTAGGTGGTGTGTAGGTGTGACGAGAGATTGTCTACTCTTGTGCTAAAAACAAGACGAATCTGGGAAGAAAACGAGTTTCTGGTGTTGCTGTCTTGGAGGAAGTGTCTGGCGAGTGTCTACTGATTTTTCTGAGAGATTAACGTCCTGAAATTATTGGTTCTTACGTAACGTGACAGTATGAAGATGACGTGACATGAGTATGAATTGGTTCTTACGTAACGTGAGTATTAAATTGTTGACGATCATGACCTGGAAAATGTTGATGATCCTCCCATCTAGCCACAAGATCTTCATTTTTTCATTTCAGAGCTTTTCAGATTCAGAAGATCTTCTTTTACCCCCAAGTTCACCGCCATTTCTTTCTCCCCATTGTCGAGCTGGTTGTTTCTTTTCTTTGGAGAGTGTACTTATCTATAATTGTGTTTGGGCTATTTTAGGGAAATCATTGTATCTCATGGCGCAGGAACATCCACATTATTTATAACATAGTCATTGTACATGTAGTGGATGGCTTGGGACAAGTAAGAACGTGCATAGGACAAGGCTTTCAGTTACAATCTACCTTTGATGCAGCAGGCGCGCAGCATATGTCGTAGTAGTGTGAAGAAACGGAAACTGTATTAATTCTCCGTGACCTATAAAAAAGCGTTCTTGGTTTTTTGGGAAATTTGAAATTCTTTTGATACCTCAGCGCTTAGTAGATTCGCTGAGTGACAAAACCTGTTTTCTGTAGCAGGTGCGTGACAAACAATTACCCCTTAGTGTTAAACGTTGGTGAAGTCGGTATGAATCCCAATCTTCCAACGATTGATTTCCTGTGCATAAAGTCAACGCCGACACAAGTTCATGATGGTTCCCTAGTACGATCGAACGACGTGCTACGACAGCGACTTGAACAAGACACGAATAGGAGCGATTCTTACAGCCGCAGACGCCGACCTGTCGCAACTCTCAACAGGCAGTTCGTCATCCTGATCATCATACGAACGAACTGCCTTGAGTGAAGATCTATCATCCGCCCAAGGCCAAGGCCACTTGGATCTTGATTCTACTAGCGCATTCCTGGTACCACGAAGCGACTACGCCAATCAGCACATCTTCTGACGGAACATAAGGAAGATCCTCACATCCACTCCTGCGAACGAACTACATCACGAACTTCTACACCCTACTCCGAGACATACCGATTCATAGCTACAACTCGGTCATTCATCCCCTCAAGGATTAGCATCCCCAACTCTACCCGAGAGTTCTACTACGCTTACGCAGACTCTCAAGATGTCGTTCTCCAGCTCCTCTTCCACGCCACGAAAAGGCCGAACGTCTCCCAGCCAGCAGCCCCCATGGCAGATAATACGAAACGCGATAGAGCTACGAAAACTCCAAACAATGGCGTTTTTGGACGGCCAATTGAGGAGATTGAGTAGTTCTGATTTAGAAAATTGATTTTTTGGACGGCCAATTGAGGAGATTGAGTAGTTCTGATTTAGAAAATTGATTTTTTGCTCGGTGTACGGGCGATAATTAGAGTTTTTTTTGAGGAAGGAAAACAACTCGCTCCTATTCTTGAATACTAAAACTAATGTGCTATCCAAATCCATAATCTATCTTCAACAAGAAGAACTATCTACTATCAGCTTTTTTCCATGTCAAACCACATGAATCCACCATCAACTACTCCTACAGAGCGCGAAGACGGAAATGGACTGTCAGACGATTTCCTTAGAAGAGAAGGCTACTGCCACATGGCCCATAATTGTTGGTGGTTCCTATCGTCTTCGTTCCTCTACTCACTCGCCGGTCTCTACCTCTTCTTGACGGCTGAAGTCATGAGGAAGAAATGTACTTTACTTTTTTCTTTTGGAATTCTTTCAGTGTTTTACCAAAGAAGCAGGCGGGTGAAAATAGCAAGATTTTTTAATATTCAGGCTCCGGTGGGTCATGATCTTCTCCTTAATCAACAAACAACAGTCCCAGGCTCCGGTGGGTCATGATCTTCTCCTTAATCAACAAACAACAGTCCCAGACTTCGGTGGGTGGTGGTATATTGAAGCTGCGGCGCTAGTCATACAAGGCCCAATAAGCTATTGGAACGACGTTTATTGCTTCGGGCTGGACAAAATTGCGAGCACGGTATTTGATTTATAGCTCTTGATTTTCAGACGTCGTCGAACACGAGAGTCTCTAGAGTTTTGTTACATTTCAGATTTCGAAATTTTGAAATTGAAAGTTCAAGAGTTTTGGAAATCGAAAAATTGGACTTTATCTCCTTTGTTTGTTCTAACGTTTTTGTTTTTGTTATCACGACATGTTGACAGGTCGATCGCTGTTGTGCCACGATGATGTTTCTGCTGCAAGCTTTAAAGGTGTTTTTGCTGCCCATGGACCTCCTTTCTCATCTGCTCTTCGCCAGCGCAGTGTGCTCCTCATTGGTGATATTCTTCATCGGCTCGTCACACTTCGGCGATCTTTTATCAGCCGCAGGAAACGCTGCAGAATACGAGTTAAATCGTAGCAGTGAGGACGACGCTGGTGCATTAGGTGGCGATACGAGGACGGAAGTGCAAGTTGTCGAACTTCAACAGGCGTCGAACAACGTGGCAGGTAGTAATGGTAAGATGAATGACTCAACATTACCATCCTCAGTGGGAGTGATCGCAGCAGCAGCACATCAGCAACCGAAGGATCCAAACCAGGATGCGCCATCATCTCCTGACTCAGTACATGAAGCGACTGAGGGAGCAAGGAGCCGCGAAGACAAACCAGGAGTCGGTCTCTCAACAAGTCCTAGCTTGTCATCTTGCACAGGAGGGAGCACAACTAGTAGTTCCTGTGCCTCTAGTTCTGTGGCATCCTCTTCCTCAAATTACAAGACGTCCTCTTCAGATAGCATACAACAGATGGAGATGACCTCAACATCATGTTCAGCTGGTACAGGATCATGCTCGGGAGATTCTGGAGATGTTGGCGAAAAATCTGGTTCTGGTAGTGGTTATAGTCAGCTAACGATACAGAAACTTCTGGTAGAGAAACACTTCAACGCCTACCTCTATTGGCACACACTGTGGCATGTTTCCTTGCCAGTGCCGGCAATGCTCTTGCTCGCAGGATGGAGGCTAGAGATGGGCGAGCATCCTTTCTACAATTACACGCCGTGGGGAAGCTGACACGACTGACACTGTTGACAACTTCGTGATCGTCTCAAACAGTTTGGTGCAGAAGGTGTTTAGAAGTACAACTTGTGCAACTAGATGAAGTAGAACTACTTCATCCTCTTCATCTAAAAGTTTGGTGACCACTCCAGTTTTTCCCTTGCACTAGTGAGTGATAGGAAGTACCCCCATAGTATTGAACTCTACTGCTTTATCTACTATGGCAAGCAAAAAAGTTTACCAGCACGATGTCGACAGCTTGTTTGTCATCATAAGACTGCCGTGTTTCGTTGTGGTCCTTTTTTGCTTGCGTTTGGTAGGTTGACGTCGAGGTTATTCCGACATATGAGCATTGAAATTTTTATTTTGGTCTAGTTGCGCCAGCGCTGATCCTGATGAACCTTCGGTGAGGCATATTATTGCGACAACTTCTCAGAAAACTATGATTTTTGCTCCGAGGCAGGAAGGTAGTTGATGGAGTTGTAACTATTGCCTTGGGCCAACGGCCAATGTTGAAGGAGCAACTGAATCACTGACTTAGGGTGGTGGTCGCTGCGTAACAACACATATGGGAATTCTATGGTGACCAACACGATGATCAACATTGCTGTGCTCTAACACGACCTTTTACATAGTGACTCACATACAACTGCGCCATGTTGGGGATGAAACTCCACCTCGCTTACGTGAAAATGAAATTTTAAAACGCCTCCAATGAACTACATGGCTTATGATCGTCAACATATCCGCAAAGGACGTTTTTGCGTGAACTGCTTGCATTGAATTATAACTTCGTGTTCTGGAATTTCGAGTTTCTTGTGTCTAATGCGTATGCGAAGACGGCTATTCCCAACGCATTGCCAATGTCCTTGTCCATCAGTATAGGTGCTTTGTGCTGGACCAGTCGGTTTGTTGCAACTATGCCCTTGGATGAAGATTTTTCTGCACTTTTGAAGCAGGAGATCCCTTGTGCGTTTCTAAAACAAATGAAAGATCTCTGCCTTGATCCCTGACGCAAAGAAATCTGAAAAAGCGTCTGGTGTATCAATCAGCTTTATTCCAAGTGTTGGTGTAATATCTACATTATCAAGAACTGCTTACTGCTGCGACTGTCTTCTTCTACGACGTGCAATTTGAATCTGGAATCATGTCTCCAACTACATCAAAGACCACTTCTAAGAATTCATCAGACAACATTAAAGAGGGGTTCTCTATTTCAGTCTTCATCAGAAATTTGGTTTTCCTCTCGGGGTTAATCTTGCTGTCGTTCTTGGCTACCCGTACTGACTACGCCGTTGCGCTTTGCGAAAAAATCGTACTCAACTCTGGTGGAGCTTCGACTGCTGCGTTTGAGAATATCAATTATGAGAAATTATAGTTTGATTCTTTGACAAACCAAGGTCAACGCCGTAATTGTAGTAGAGCTCCTGCTCTGGCACAACGAGAAACGACAACAGTTCAAGAACCAACCAACTTCAAAAGAACGTCCGTTAACCTCTACCACAGAAGAATCCTCGGATCTCGTCTCTAACTGCTACCCAAGAAGATGCCAGCGACTGACGCTCTTGCCCGTAAGTACTTCGAGGCCTGGAACAGCCAGGATCTTGGCGTCTTGGGCGAGACGTTGGATGAAAAGGTCACACTTCGCGATTGGGATATAGCCGCTGAAGGAAAGAGCAAAGTTGTGGAAGCTAATGGTTTTCTTGTGCCTAAATTCACCCACGGAAATATTTACAAGGAATCATCATGATCTGCTGCTACGTTATAACACCTGTGGTCTTCTTACTCGTCATTGTCATAACACTTGTGGTAGTGGGTACATCTATCTATCTATCTATCTATCTGGTCTCCACATCACTTCTGTATGGTTTATGCTAGCGACAGGAGCTGATTGTATAATAGCCTCCGCAGCAGGTAACATCTTCAAAGCCGTTCCTGCGATTAAGATCGAGGGATTCAAAAATGTTCAGAACCTCGATCTTAATCGCAGGAACGGCTTTGAAGATGTTACCTGCGCAGTCTATAGCACAATGGTCTGTCGCGGCTAGCAGAACTCTACATAAGAAGTGTGGAGACTGTCGCTAGCAGAACTCTACATAAGAAGTGATGTGGAGACCAGATAGATACTATAGCCTCCGCAGGTAACATCTTCAAAGCCGTTCCTGCGATTAAGATCGAGGTTCTGAACATTTTTGAATCGAAGTCGGATCTTGGTCCAGCCGCTGCCTGTGAGATCTTGGTCAAGGTGTCGGACTCGGAGACCCTCAAGGTGACGGACATCATCCAATTCAATGACGCTGGTCTGATCACCGCTGTTCGCGCTTACAAGGGCTAAATGTACTAGAGGGGTTGGAAGGAGCTGCAAGGGCTGGCGGCAGTGGAGTCGGTGACAGTGAGGTGTGGCGGAAGAGCGAGGCGGTAGCGGAATACTACGGTAAAAAATGCAGAAGTGGCGGATCAACACGGGAAATCAAGATCAGGATCATCTTTCAAGAAGTAGTAAGTACTCACTTTGGCAGAGATACAACGCGGTAGTCGTTAATATTTTCTTGCCAGGGGCGGCTAGTTGCGCTTCAACTGTCGTAGCGCGGAGAGGAAGTGCCACGATGATGCGACGTCGTGGGGCTTGATAACAAAGGATTTGGTGGAAGACTCGTTCATGGACTTGCGCTTGCACCGAAGAAACCACTATCGCTACACACATCGGAGGCAGTTGATATCTCGATATCTTTACACAGGAAACTGATCATGACCAGTGTATGAAGATAGACATGAAAGACAAAACTCAATACATGTTCTTCTACAACTAACTCCTTGTTGTACACTCACAAACACAAGTCCATAATCCAACTTCAAAACTACACCAACCAGGCTGCGGCAGTGTTAGAGTGGCACTCCTATTTGTTTTGTTCGACTTGAAGGTTTGATAGGTCTTTAAGCTGGAGAAGAGGACGAGGAGAGGGGTTTCCCGGGTCGACTCGCGAAGCCAATCTTAATCAAGAAGGTGTGATTGAAGTTCTACTTTCGATTTTTCTTGTGGCTGATTTATTTTCCCTCCACTTTTTGTCGTGTATCATCTATTCCAGCAGTAGTGTTTTAATTTTCTTCTTCCACGTCGTGGCAACAAAATGGACGTTTTAGCAGCGCCTCCAGGGAAACGTGACAGGAGTTCTCCCGACCACGCCCATGGCCCCGACTTGAAAAAGCGGAAGTTCGAACCAGTGGAGAATGTCTCAGTCAACGAACTGCAGCAATTATTGCGACATGTTAGGAAAGTGGTATTTTTACCTCCACCAACTCAATCATCTCTCGTACAAGTTTCCACATCTTCACTGAGACGTACTGAGTCTACACCCTTAGCCTTACTTAAGGGCTACAACTTAATATATAGTAGGGAAAAAGCCCTTGTACTAGAACTAGTAGCAATCAAGAACAATGTGATCAGTTTTACGAGAACAGATGAACACGACGAGAGTAGAGTTCATTATCATTTTCATATCGAGTTCCTTCTATCTTTTCCATTTCCTACCCCCCACAACGACACCAGATCGCCAAAGCTCCTGACTTCGCGATGTCCTTGCTCACTCAAAACGGCGAGATGTGCATCGCCTTGCTGCATGCGCAAGCAGTAGTCGGAATATTGCCGGAGCGGATGAACTTTTTGCCTTTATCAAATGAGGAAATAGAGTTGGCCAAGACAAAGTCAAAAGAAATTCAAGACAAGCTTGCGAAGTATCGGTTTTGGACCACGTCGAATGTAGGACCGAGACCAAACGCAAACAGAATGCCCAGTCCGGGGATGGGTATTGCTTCTACCGTGTAGTTTTTTTTACATCAGAAAGAATCATATTTTTTTTTCAAACTACAAGATGAAGAAACAAGTCTATTTATTCATGCTTAAATTGACGACCAGGAGAACGAGTTAGTTTACAAGAATGTCATCAACGTCAAGAACCTCCTACTCTGTACTGAGGTCCTTCAGGAGTCGGCGGCGGCTTGAATTTTCCCATGCCGCAAATGCCAGGCTTGAATAAAGGTGGTTATGGCCCTGTCTCCAGCAGCAGAGGTTACGGCGGTTACGGTTCATCCAAAGGAGCAGGAGGTGGCTACGGCTCTATGGCAAGCTATTATAGCGGAAGCAATGGCGGAGGAGGAGGCTATGGAGGTAGTTACGGTGGTGGGGGTGGCGGCTATGGCGGTGGTGGTGGGTCTTTAGGAGGTTATGGCAGCAGTGCTAGTTCATCTGCCTATGGAGGTGGTTCGATGTATGGAGGTGGATCATCTTCAGGCGGCTATGGAGGATCAGGCGGAGGTCTTAGCCTCGGAGCTGGAGGTCGACCAGCCTATAGTGCAGCGCCAGCAGCAGCTGCCGGAGCCAGCATTACGCAGGAGCAAAGGGCGAAGCTGTTGGAGCGAATCAGCCGGTTGACACCGGAGCAGTTCAACATGCTGCCACCAGACATCCAGAATCAAGCGCGCTTGTACTTGGGGGCGAGGGTCAGCGGATAGTAGGGATAGGGGGTGTGAGGACGCGACTCATAAGTAGTGCTAGAGACACTGAGCTGCACGACCGCAAATAAGTAGATGAAAGGAGAGCTTAGACAAAAAATAAGCATCAAAAGCTTGATCCGCTCATCTGTTCAGGGGCATGATGTGCCGCACCTGACCTACCAGGGATGAAAAGCGTGGAAGAGAAACCACGATGGATGACGTGTTTGTTGTGCGAAAGGAATGAAACTGTGACCTCTTCTTGTGCGCAACATTGAAACTATGAACCGCTTATTTCATAAGGAAGGCATAATACTACGGACAACTCACACAACGCATATGATTTTTCCCATTCCCCGTTTCTCATGATATCCAAAATCTTCCCATTAAAAAGGGCAAGTCGCCATACTTAAGACTAAGACGTCACCCCCTCAGCAGCTTATGGAAAGCGCCCTCTTCATGCAGAATCTACCCATCTTTCGGTCACCTCGATCGGTACCCTGCAGAGGTAACGAGAAAAGCAAGGTAACAAGGCTCTTCTGTAAGGTAGCATCGGTTCGAGACTCAAAATTACTGCTAGAAACCAGTAGTAAATCAAAGCAGAACGGAGAAAGGTTAGGAGAAAAAAGTCAAAATCGAAGTACACGTTGCTGCGAAATTGTTCGTCTCACTTTGGCAAACGGAAATAGCGGCCCTTTAGCCCGACTACCTCAATGAATAAAGATGTCCTCTCGCAGATACTTCCTACTATTCCTGAATCCGCTCGTACAAGCGCATTCCTCTCGCAGATACTTCCTACTATTCCTGAATTACTCTGTGCAAGAGCTGCAAGTGCAGCAGCTTCTTTCATAGATGGTCCTTTTGGCTCTTCAGTAGCCACTGAAGTCTGCTGGTTTATCTAGTGGACCAACACCTAACCTAACCTAAATCGGCAGAAGAGGCGCGAGCGTGCGCGGAACTTGTGCATACAAACATGAAAGAGTCGCGTATAAATATGACAGAGTCGCGAGCATGATCGCAAGTGGTGGAACAGGAGGTGAAGCTGCTAATAGTACTGAAGGCGCTGGCGCTGCTTATAGCAATCAGACGCTTTTGAAATACAACGCTTCCACCGAATGTAGGAGCAGGACTCAAGTTTGTGAATGGGCCAGAACTGCAGTATACTTACTGTACCGCAGTCCTCATAATTTTACGTGTCAAAAAAAGTCCAGTGTCAAGAAACTGCTGCTTGAAGACGATGCTGCCGAATTTATCTGGGCCGCACATTTGCATACGAGTCCGCGATGTGGCACTGGGCTCCGGTGGACAACGCCCTACCTCGACGAGGGGATTGGCTTGGTGGTTCATCATGTCTTATGAAGATTGGTGGCCGGTGAATCAACGCCTAAACAACAACTGTTTTCGAAAGAGGAGAAAGGAGCGTCATTTTTTGAACTAGTTTTTCAGGGAACCAAGCGTGTCTTTGATGCAGGTTAGCTGGTTTAGCGAGAAAAGCGCCCCACGCGGAGCGAGTTCAACAAATGTACTTACGCCGGAAAACTACTTCGGGTTTTGCTTTTGCTAGTCTGATTTCTGCTTGAAATAGATCCTGAATAATATGGTGTTACATCGGTTAGATGAGGCGACGTAAGAGACCTGTTTTTTGCAATCGCCATCGATCATCGGGCCATTAGTTCCAAGGTGGTAGTAGCACTAGCCCCTTTCATGGCCTGTCCTATTCGGCTTTGGCTTTTTCTCATTTATTTTCGGCACGGCTTAATATACTGCTGCTCTCGCTGCGATCCTTAGTCTGCCCGAGTCAGCACCGGCTGTTATCAAAAGCTACAGGGATATCAAATAGTCACACTCCGTATGTGCCCTAAAAAGGTCCGCTATGCCCAGCATATTCCGTGCATTCCACCCACAAATACGTTTGGCGATGATGGATACTTTTACCCCGGACGGTACCAAACTTCCAACTATGTACTGAATTTGGATTTTCGAGGACTGGAATACCTGTATGACCGCAAATCTAGTGGCCGTGATTGAGATCTTGTTTCCCGTCGGGAGAGTGTTACTCATTCTGAAATGGTAGCTGGTCTTCTTCGGAGTGGGAAGTGCGCTGGGGTTCTATATGACGAAGCGCTGGGCCTGGCGGCGGCACGAGGTTCCTCTGCTTGCAGTCTACACTTCCTGCAACCTACCGCTTATTTAGCGCCTTTAGTTCTGAGCCTCATTCGCGAGTGAATTTCTCAGAATGTGACGTCGTGGGCGTTGACTGAATCAATTTGCTACGAGGTGGATACGGAAATGTTGATCGTGCTGAAGGGTACTGGGCCTTAA
This sequence comes from Amoebophrya sp. A25, assembly GCA_905178165.1. Taxonomy (NCBI): domain Eukaryota; class Dinophyceae; order Syndiniales; family Amoebophryaceae; genus Amoebophrya; species Amoebophrya sp. A25. The sequence continues at coordinate 67,853 of CAJINU010000020.1, read as the reverse complement.
AGTCGACTCTCCTGAGTTACTGGGACTTTACTCCTCGGAGAAACCGATGTATTTCTTGCTAGTGTCCGCCATCGGTCGTTACATCGTCACCATGTTACGGGCCGACGGCACAATTGACCGACTCGACCAAAAATGGTTTCTCGACAACGACTCTGGCGGATCCGCTAGTACTTGTGGGCAACAAGAGCAGGTGGCAACTTATGTCTGGAGGTTGTGTCTTCTGTTGAGTTGGCGTAAGGGTTAGCGCCTAAGGTTTAGGGCTACGCGAGAGAATCTTGGTCCGCTACAAGCAAGCCTATATTGTTCGCACAGGGGTGGCGTTTTTAATTTTTTCATCTATTATATCTGATTCGTCTGTTCTGGGATTGCTTTTGGCGCACTCGTATCACATCATAACAGGGTGACTCAGATAGCGCAAGCTGCCGTGGTTACGCCGATTAAGACAGCGCGAAAGAGCTTTGGGGATTTTCTCGGGGAGGGTGGCAACTAAATAATCCTGTTTTGATTAATCAAAAGGAGACTCACCAAGTGGAGGCGCTTGATGAATTTAGGTCAGGTGGCATGGCATTGCATTCTGGTTGAGAATTTATATTTTGCTAGGCGGGGACGTGAGAAAACATGGAAGTGTTTCTAATTGTAATTTTTTTGAAAATGTGCGCTGCCGCTGCTAGTGTTGCTGGGTGATGGTGAGTGATTGATTCCTCTAAATGTATAGCTTCGTGTGTACAGCCGCCTGTCGTCAAATTGTGTGTCGAAGAGTAAAACGCTGTAATAGGAGGAAATCAGTGCGATGCACGTTCTTTAATTGTTCCCAGGAAACTAGTCTGGCTTAGCTTTACTCCTGTCAGTTATCCCACTCTGTTGTTAGGTTTTGCAATTTTATCATGTTGCTCAGAGACCTGTGAATGAAAAAGACGGATTTCAACCGCAACTTCGATGTCGTGCATCTTCCGACATGATGTACATGATGACTCATATAGAGATGGTTCTCGAACGATAAACACTGTATTTTTTGGCGATGCTAAAATTTGAGACGACGTTCCAAAATTAGGTCCTGGAAAGAGGCTACATTGTGATCGTACGTTCGTAGTCTGACCCGCGGGCAGCGTACCTTAGCAGAACGAGAAGATCCCTTGTAAAAAAAAGAATTCGTTCGAAAATCTAAATTTTCAAAAGATCTCTTTGTGGAAGCCATTGATGGCCGCCTTTTAAATTCGAAAGAAGGATCCTCTTCTTGTTCTCCTGCCTCTTCAAGTTCAAATATCATCTTGTAAGGGACATCCTGGACAACATTCCTAACGCCCTTCTAAAGAAGGATCCTCATGAGTCCTGAGTTCGCATTCACAATCAGATCTGAAACTGAAGTATGATCGAGCAAGATCTGTAGTTAAAGGACCACCTAAATCTGATCTGTTTGGGGGGACCTGAAGCTGCTGTATGTCCGCTAATGCTCTGTGAAGAATTTATAGATAAAGGCTGTCCATCGCCACTAAGGCTAAAGCATTTTTTTGACTCTCCGAACTCCAACATTCTCCATCATAACCTCCTCTGCTATCGATTCCACAGGACCAATTTGGACCCTCATATTCGGGTTTAAACTACGTCAGACTAAGAAGTCTTAGACACTCTTAAAAATGGGTCTCAAGTACGTTGCCGCTTACCTCTTGGAGGTCCTCGCCGGAAAGGAGGAACCGACTGCCGCCGACCTCAAGAAGGTCATCGAGTCTGTTGGTGACTTCGACTCTGCCTTGGCTGAAAAGCTCTGCTCTGAGATGAAGGGTACTTGTTTATACATAGTGTGGTTTTAGAAATTTTAGAAGACGATCCAGTACTGCTACCGTTAGGAAGTTTCATTTAGATCAAAAGCCCGTCGGACATCTTCTAGAATCAGCAACTCCTGAAGGCAAATTACCCTCCACGGGCCCTCATCCTCACGGATTTGGGAATAGTTGATTTAGACGCAGTAGATTTCTATTTCAGGAGAAAGGTCCAGGTCTACTTGGATTTTGGTATTAATTATGCGACTTTGGTGATTATCTTATTCTAGCTTTGTTGCCAAAGCGCATCACAACAAATCCATCTTTTTTCACACCACAGGCAAGTGCGTCCACGAGGTGATCGCTGCCGGAAAGGAAAAGCTCCAGGGCTTCGGTGGTGGCGGTGGTGGTGCCGCTGCTGGCGGTGCTGCCGCTGCTGGTGGCGCCGCAGCTGCTGAGGAGAAGAAGGAAGAAGCTCCGCCAGAGGAGGAAGAAGATGACATGGAGTTCGATCTCTTCGATTAAATCTTCAAATAGTGACTGAGACTGACCATCTTCAGGGATGATATTCGAAGTCTAACATCACCGCGGTCAGCGTGCCTTGAAGAAGAGAAAAAGCTTGCTTCTGGGATTCCGTTTTCGAGAATCGACGCTTTTCTCACATGTACCTCGTTGCGGGAAGTCCGACACTCTAACAGATCCGAGACATCAGTTTCTCCGAAAATGACGATGCGTTTGGAGAACCGAGGAGAGGACCTGGAGACTACTGCGTGAATATCCAAGAGATGACCTTTCATGATTGTGCCTTGGATTTTCGAGTCTAGAGTCTCATTTTGCACTAAAAGTTCAGACGGAATTCTCGGACAAAAAAACGCTGATGTTGATCAACAGCGTCGACGTGATGTCTTGTATTTTTAGAGCGAAAGAGGCGGACCCTCATGACCCAGTCTGACGACAAAAAAAAAGAAAATGCCACACACACCAAAGAGTTGGATGTGTGTGGTGCAATTCATCTGCGCGCGTGGTTTTGTTCGTATATGTACGTCAGTGCTCCTAGCGGGGTTTGCTGTCGCCTACAGCGTTGCCTGCCTCTAGAAGAAGCAGTTGGAGTGTCGGTAGAAAAACTTCTGCACCAGAATGCGGTCCTCTGTTTTTAGCGTGCCCGCTAGAGAGAGCTCTAGGACCGTAGAAATACTTCTGTCACACGTTCACGAAAGATGAGCTTATTATTCAGGTATCATGCAACCTTGATGCGCGCGAGTGTGATATGTTGTTTTTTTGCCAAGACGGTGAAAAATAATAATATTATATGAAAACAAAAAGAAGCCCATCGTTCGAAAACGAGTCCACAAAAAGCGCGACGTTATTGTTAGTCGTGGCCACTAGAGAACCCACCCGCACAACGAGGTAACACTCAGAGTTGTCATCCTTTTCTGCATCTTCCTATCCAGGCGGACTTTTCATTAGGAAGTACTTGACCAATTCATGTATATTGTCTGTTTTGAGTATTTCCAAGCGGTTTCATTCGGGTCCCTGTGATAGTAGCGGTTCGCGTGTTATTTTTAGGCCCTTTTTCTTCGCTCACTTGAAAAGGATTCGCGTTTTTTTTCCTTGATCGTGTCCTAGCTACGTTTTCACTGAAAAGGATGGTTCCTCCCGACCGCAGCAGCGTTTGTGGACTAGTAGAGCAGTGCTGTTCTGAATCCTTACACTTCCTTGATCGTCGTTATACACAACTTGCACACCTCGCTGCGACACAAAACACAACTTGCACCACCTCGCGCTAGGCACATTCATTCACTCACTCGCACAGTCTTAAATAAGATGAATTTGCACTACAGCGACCTCTAGAAAAATGATATTTTCCGAGGGCGACACTAAGGTGCCCGAAAATGTTGAGAGCAGGATCGAACCTGCTGTAGATGATGTGTCGACCGACGACAGTGGTGGGCCGATTGGGCCCCTGATACGGCTACTTAACATAAGTGGCGAGCTGATCACGGAAACTGTGGCTGAAACGACGGAAAACGAGTTGGAATTCACAGCAGAAACCAGAAATACTTTGCGCCAGAAGGCAGCTGAATTTCTTGGCGTTCCATGGCAGCATGTGCTGCTGTTCTTTGATTCAGAAAACGTTACCTTCGCTGACGCTCTGCCGCGTGCGCTAGTTGCTGATGACGAGTTGCATGCTGGTGTTGATCACCAGAAAGCAAAGTGGCTGAAAGCATTGCAAGGTTTAGAGAAATACTTTCATAGCCGCGACTCAGAGATGAAGATACAACTCTCAACTTTTGAGTGGGAATATGATGGGTACGGCGGGGATGGACTTTTGTCACCTCATACATACCGCTCGAGGATGGATATCGTGTCCCGTGCGGGTGCCGCTCACCGCGGAGACCACAAGAACACGCGTTTGTTTAGCGACAACGAGTTGGCGTTTCGCCACTTCAATCTTCCCGATGGGTCGTCTTGTCGTCTGCAAGTCCGCGTATGTAGCCGCTTCGTTGGCCTTGTGCCGAGGGAAATTCTCGGAGATCTGCCAATAATGGTTGCGGCGGTGCGACTGTCACCTTTCATGGCGTTGTCTGAAGCTCGCGAAGAAATATTTTGGTCTGTTTTAGAATCGCTACTGTGGGATCCCGAGTTTCTGATGACAGTGCAACGGACAAGTGCAAGAGGGAAAGCCTTCGAGTTTTGTGCCTATAAACTCTGCAAGCGAGACTATAGACGGGCATTTAAAGAGCATGCAGGGAACTGTGCCTTTGTGCGTGCTATTCTGGTGGGTTCATACTATCTGGCGAGCAGAAGAGAGGGACCAATAGCAGATTTTACTGCTTTGATACTGAATGCTTTCAGTGACGGTTCCTGGCCCTGTCACAGTCGCGAGTTTCTGCGAGAAATGGTTGCAGAAAATGGTCGCATATTGGAGTGCCAAAATGGCGCTTTTCCGCCCGTGATCTTGCGCGACGACAAGGAGCTGGTTGTTCTAGCAGCGAAGACATACCCTGGAGTGCTGGCGACGGCTTCTGAAAGGCTAAGGGGGGATCCCGACGTCGTGCGCGCGGCCTGTTGCCACAATAACGGTAGGGCTCTTCTATTTGCAAACCCACGCTTTCGACACGATAAGGTTTTTGTTGAGCAGCTGATGGAAATATCAGGGCCCGCGTTGCGGTACTGCTCGCGAGAGTTACGCGCTGATCGCGCAATAGTAGAAAAAGCTGTAAAGCAAAACGCAACTGTCTTTGAAATCCTTTCGAAAGCGTTGCGGGGTGACCAAAGTCTTGCGATGCTAGCTGTTTCACGGGACCCGCGTATGCTGTCCTATGTGATCGAACCCATTCGCGCGGTCGTGCTCGCTGCGACAGGTGCTGCTAACGGCAGCATAGCTGCTGACATCTTCTATCACGAGACAAGATATGGGTTCTTGCGCGAAGAAACTGTCGCATTGGCTGTGCTCAAAAAGAATCCAGATCTCTACACGCTAGTGGTCGATGCCCTCGGCTTCACCCGACCCCCTGGGCTACTGAGTTCTTCTGACGAAGATGCCATTGTAGGCTTCTGTGAGAGAGCTATAGGTGCCGAACCTCGGGTGGGTGAAAGGATGGGAGAGACCCAAGGCGGGCTGTGGAGCCATCTCTACTGTGTAGCGAAGCGCAGGCCCGACGCTTTTCGTCAGTGGATGCATGACTGCCCAAGCGGGCCGCCTGCTGTACTACGGCAGTTTTTACTTCGTCGGGACACAAACGCTAATTTGGACGGCCCCACTGTTGGGATTGCTCATAGGGAGACGTCGTGGTTAGTACGGCACCGAGGCAGCGAAGTGTGTTCAGCCCTCCGAGAGGAATTCCTGAAAGCGTGCATTCGAGGGGGAAAAGCAGCATTTTGCATGCAGTTTCTTCCGCATGAATTTCAGGACGATGTAGAGGCACTTGTCGCAGCAACTAAGGAAGACATCACTGGAAAAGCGTATCAAAAGTTTTCGTCGAGTGAGATGCGAAAGGACGTTAGAGTTGTGTATCGGCTTCTTCGGGAGGGCTGCTGCCTTCGGCAGGATCACTGGTCAAGCTGCCACTCACCGGAGAATATTAAAGAGCAGACTTTCTATCAAATAGCGCTCGAAACGAGATTTTTAAAGTTTTTCACTGGTTGGAATGAGCTCGCGGCACAAGAAGCATTCAATCTCGCCCATATGGCACTAGAGCGAGGATATCGGATTAAAAATCTACCCGCGTCTGTTAAGAATTTAATAGATTTCGATTTGCAGAAGGACCCGCTACTAAAGGAAGTTGATCGTCTTTACGTGCATCACGTGTGCGGTCCTATCATGTTTGTGTCGGAAGAGACGACGCTCAGCGATATTTTAGACCGCCTCGATCCGCTGGAGCATCGCGCCGGTAGCTACGAGGGATTTTTGCGCGTACTGGACGAGAGAGGGCTGAGGGCGCCTCCGATTCCGGCTACAGAGGACATCCGCATCCCTGGAGAAGTTTGGGGTGCCAGGCAGCAAAGACTATGAGTCAAGCACAAGGCATTCCTCCTAGTCGCGTGAAAGCAAACATTATAGTGGGAGCTACGATACTACCCTCGACAACGTAGACGGAAATAGAGCTCGGCAGCTGGAGTGCTAGCCCGCTTGCGACGCGTTCTAGTATTAAAATACACGCACTATCTTTTTTTGCGCGTTTACGTTGTATCATGTTTGCGCCTGGGCCCTGGGTTTTTCTTTTTGCGCGATCGTCATGTTCATATAACAACTTGTTCCACATCCTACGAGGGTTAGTTGATTTCCCATGGTCGGATGTGAAGTTGCAGATTTTTATGGCGTTCTCTTATCAGACCCTTTCATTGCTGTGTTTTCGTTTGCTTGAAAATTTGTACAGTCAGGAATTCTAAATGATGGACAGTTGGTTCACGGCCACCACAAGACTCACGACGCGAACTTGCAACAGAGTAATCAATCACTCGACTGAGTTGCTCTTGTTTCCTATAATTTGTTGTTCTATTCTTGTTGATACATAGACCTTCGCGGCCATTGTAGGAGTCTCTGACCGCTCATCGGTGAGATCCCTATTATTTAATCAGTGCCAGTGCGTGTCTTTGACGAGAATTTATTTCGTATGCAGAGAGGAAAACTGGGAAGACAGGTCTATCGCTCTGTGGTCTGTCGGCGGATTGTCGAAAAAAGAAGAATGAACCAAAGGAATGCAGATATCCGTATTCTGTTGAAAGAGTAGACTTGTATTCTCTTTGTGAGTTGTCCTTCGGGTTGAGTTAGAATGGTGTGCTGGCAGAGTGCTTTCAAAGTCTCTTACTGAAGTCTGTGGTGAGCGTTAGAAGATGCCTCTGTCTGGGAGGTGTTATGAGGTGATGGAATCCGAGTCGCCGCGGATCATGATGGAACGACGTGGTAATGTAGAAGACGATCTCTACTGATGTTGCTGTTTTATACAAGAACTGCAGGGAAGATCTTTCCTCGAGTGAGAAGATTCATCTCGCAATGTTGCTGTATGCTCTGCTCGTAGACGTCTGTTTTCCGCTTGTTGTACTCGAAAACTGAAAATAACCGAGTAAGTGACTGAAATAAGGGAGGTAAGTAGGTTTGACAGGGCTACTCTTCCTTATTCAGGCTCAAGTGTGCTTATTTCAAGTAGTTACTCGGTTATTTCAGTTTTTCGAGTAGCTGGTAACCTCAACCGTTAAGATATTGGGCCGCCCCACCCCGGATACAATTATTTCCTTGATGCTTGTATATACTTTTGTCGCAAATTGTTCCAAAAACAAAGTTAAAAAGATGGAGATTCTTCCTGCCTCTTGCCCTCGCCCGTTCTTGTCACGTGGGCTACCGCGTGATCGAGCAAGAGCAGTAACGAACCAAGCTGCATCTTCAACCATTCGACGCGCAAACACGATAGACACTCTCCTACCCCTCTTAGATGGCATCCTGCATCTCGTAGAACCGATGCTTCGTCAGAATCGATACAAGCACTGTGTCCGAACTTGCGAAGGATGTATAAAGCAGCTGATGGAGTTGGAGGGTGATGGACGAAAGGGTGATGGAGGAAATATGATGAGGAGGAAGCATGATTGTGGAAAAGTGATGGGGCTGCAGAACAAGTATGGGAACGACGGAATATGGCTGCAGAACAAGTATGGGAACGGTGAAATATCAAGTAGAAGTGTGTCACGACTTGAAAGTTTGAGTATGAAGTTTTTAGAGCCTGACGAGACTGAAAGCTGGGTAGAAAAGTCAAGCGATGCTCTTCAACGATTAAAGATTGCGCCTCCTGTACCTGCTGAGGGCCTGACGAGTGATGCTGTTGACGGTAACCACCCTGCTGGAGCTGGAGAAGGAGGAGAAAAAGCTGGCGCTATCTTTCGAGACGTGTTAAACAAATTGTCGGATGCACTGGGACGACAAGAACACTGGGATGCGGATTTGCGGTCGACTAGAGGAAGTAGACCAGCACAAGCTGAGGAGGTTGGAGATAATTACGCAGAAGCAGCAGTCGCAGAGAAAGATATGACTTGGCGCGATCCCCTAATCTCAGCGTCGAGGACAGCACAAAGGGCACACATGCTAATCACTGTCATGCGAGATTCAAGGGATAGGCTTAAGAGAATGAAAAAAAATGAAAATGTGACACAACCAAGAACATTGCGAAGATTGCCATTGCAAAGACAAACAAAGCAGGGGGACTCGATGAAGGCGTCGGGTGATGAGGATGAAGCCATCTCCTTCATCTCGACGAGCAATAGTGGACAGTCATGGTCCTTTTTCCGAGAAGTCGCACATCTTTGATGAGGACTACGAGGCTTGTGTACTTCTCAGAACCTGAAGATGATCGTTGTGTACTCCTTGTGGAAAGATGCAAATAGGCTAGAAATTCGATGCAGAAAATGCAAAAAATGGTGTCTGGAATACAACGAAGAAATGACACTCATGCAAAAGGCCAAAAGGGTGGAGATCATGCGCAACCATGAAGCGCGTTGTAGATCGAAGTAGAGTAGTCTTCCCTTTCACCCCTGGAGTGGGTACATTCATTCATTCATTCATTCATTGTTATACCCACACATTGACACCACCAACGCCGTTTTATGGTCTCTTGCTGCATCCCAGCGACTGCTCAAGTATGCTGATGCTGAGTATGAGTTATTGAGACCGCCGAAAAATCGGAGCCAAAATCGTGAATTAGGCTTTACCTTTACTTTGCCATCAATGTGGTCGTGTTCAAGACTTCCGAGGAATCTTCTATCCACAGAGAATGTGTTCACTTTATGCTCGATCTATCAGGCGATCACCTATCCGTCCTGTTGCCGCTGTGCAGAATGAGAAACGATCTTGGCAAGATGTTGCTCCTAGCGTTCACTGTCTGGGGTCAATGAAAATGTCATGCATGCAGTAATCGTCTGGCTTTGGAGCGCTGGAGATGATCATCGAAATCGCTGACGTCTCAGTCCCTGTATCTTACACGACCTACATCAACTAGTATAATTTCATCCGCTATTTCAATTTCTCGTCGAGTACGAGTCCCTCATTGAAAAACTTTTCATTCGATTTTCTGTAATTTCACTTGCAGTGAGCTTTCGCATACTTAATAAATTGTTGTCGTGACCACCTGATCAGTGGTACTTTGATTTTAGGTGAAAAGAACACATGCTTTCCTTTGGTCTATCTTTTGGTCTATCTTTTTCTTCTTGATGCACTAGAATCCCTTTCTTTTACGTTGAAAAGATAGGTTTACAAAAAACTTACTGATTCATCAATTTCCCAAAGACTCCTATAGCAGCTGTGGCCGATGGTGATTTGCCGAGGTGTGGAGGCAGTTTGCGCACGGTTTAGTATGTTTTGGTAGTGTTCTTCGGTTTCTTCGAAAGGAGCTGGGGTTTATTTTAAGAGGTGACAGGCTACTGATAGCCAAACTAGACAAGAGGATACTTGACGGGCAGGATGAGGAACGTAAAGCCAGCGTGCAGCTGGGTCATTTTCGTGCTGGTTAGTCATTGATCGTTCACGTCGAAACTGTTTGGAATTAGATCTAGATAGCGACATCGTGGCCATAGCACGGATATCTTTACTAAGTGTTCGCATTAAGGAGGGGGGGGGAGTGGGACGGCCACTAGAATTGTATCGGGTGACAGTGTAAGTGTTCTTATTGCTATGGGAAAGGCGTGGGGGAAGACAGCGTCCGCGTCGCCACGGTTCCAGTTGCTAACTTAAGGAGAGGTCTGCTAGTACCGCTTCAACAGACCACATCTCCTTTTGGGAAGATGGTAGCTCTAGTAGCCATGAAGCTAAGTACAAATGTGGGAACAAGTGGCAGCGTCCCGCATTCGTAGGTTGATTGGCGGGGGCAAAATGGTAGGGGTTTTGCGTCGGCGGTTCTTGGAGATTTATTTTCCAGAGGCTGGCAGTGGATGTGCTAGAAGATGGGGATGGAGTGGAGACGAAGATGAAGACCGAGTGAAAGAGGAGGTTGGCCTTGAACGTCAGGCATTCTCCTTCACAAGTAGGCACGTGGGCTTGATATCTTAGATTGTTACTTACTCTGATATGAGTGTGATTCTGATTGGCTTTGGCATGTGCTGAAGTTGACGCATCTTTATGATTTTTTCATTCCCCGTCCTCGCCCCCGAAACCACTTCGATTGCGTTTCTCAATGCCTCCCAGTTGGACTTCACATTTTAGGATGAGACTTGAATTGAAAAAAATACAAGTCAGAAAATGAAAGAAAAGGCAAGTCCTTGGCTTTAGAGCAGCAGCGGCCCTCTATATCCTGTTTCTGGTGCTCTTACTGACGTCGTATTAGTATTGTGGTAGTCTGGTCGTGGAACTGGAATGGGATGAGACAGGACGTGGATGTGTTCGTGGCATTTGAAATTGGAGACCACTCACACTCAGCCTGACAAAAGTTGCGGATATCTGTATCCTTATATCTATACCTATACCCATTTTCAATCATTCGAGTCCGACATCGACTTTCGAGTTCCATCGAATTCAGCTGAAAACTTGCCACTGCCAAAGAAATTGAATCGGAAACTGATCGCGGTGAAGAATTTATCTTGTTGAAGGGTTTCTCTCTGATCTTCTGCTTTTGCGAATGTTGCTAAGAAAGTGAGAGCATGGAGCTTTGGGAATCGAATGGGTCAAATCCTGGTGGTTATTGAGATTCTTACTATTTTTGTCTTTTGGTTTCACGGCTGAAAAAGAAAATCTACTGACTCAGATTCTTCGATTGAAAGTGGTGAGGGTGATGGAGTAATCTTAGTCTGCAGTCGAGAAGGGGCAGCAGCATCTTTTCGAGAGAAGATCTCACTGGGTATTATGATGCAAAAGTAAACGAGTTTCACTTTCACAGTTATTCGATCATCTAAGTCCGAGCATCGGCACAACAGTAAAAAAGATAGCATAGCTGTTTTTCATCTTGTCTCACTCTTTCTTCTCCTGCTGGTTCTACTGCTACATCAAACACCATCACCATCTCAACCACCAGCACTGCGTTTAGGCTTAGGCTTAGACAAAATAAAAGGCATATCTTCCCGTTTCTATTTCTACTCCTTGCTTGGTTTTATACCAGTAGAGTAATAGCTATCTCTATACGACAAGAAGAAGAAAGCGAAAATGTCAGATAACAGCGTCAGCAACCGCATCAACAACGACCTGCAAGCCGCGTTTGCGGCGTTGAATGTGGGGCAGGGGGTCAACCACAGCGTCGGCTACACCCGCGTGTCGATTCGTAAGCAATTAACTTTTATCGATTGATTTGGTAAAAAATTCATCTCCTCAATGAGAATGGCAACGCACTTCGACTTCTCTTTTGGTTTTGAGGTTCAGCTTCTGCATCTTCTTTTTCCTCATCACCTTGGAAACTTCGTGCTGGCAACCGGGGCAAAGGTTTCTCGTCATCTCTCTTTCTCTCTCTCTCTCTGACAGATCCGGGCTCGGTCAACGGCGTCCCGGTGGCACCTGCTCCGCCGGCGCCCGAGAACAACGCAAACGACAACAACAACAACAACAATGTCAATCACAATGACAACATCTTACAACAAGATGCTGATGGTGCTGGCGTCACAGTTGGTGACTTGGCCGAAGCCGTGGCTTCTGTGCTCCTCCCACGCATCGAGGATAGTTTCTCGAACAAAGTCGACGAATGCGCGAAAAACTGTCGTACGCAGATTGAACATCCTGACTTTTTATTCTATGTCCTTTTTAAAGTGAAGCAAGAGCTCGTAGTTGCACATGGACTAGCATACGCAGAGAAGCAGTTCGTTACTCGGTTAGCACCATTAGAAATAGAGGCAGGGCCTCGCACTCAATGCGACCCATATGAAATTCTCACTATCACACAATATGCAGGCAATACCATCAGAGGAGCGCTGCAGGCAGCGCTGACGGCAACACGTTATGGCTGAGCTTGAAATATTCAGAGTTGATCTTGCTTCAGTAACGGTCTTACTTTCATCCTTTTACGCTACGGAAAAGTAGACGGTGCTGAGATATTAGTTCCCCTAGACCTATGCCGGTCATCTGTGCAATTTAGCTCACGTGGGAGATGAAGGAAATGCCGTATATTCATCTGACCCCTAGATATCCAATTCCCCTGTTCTACCGCTAATAAAGCGAAAAGCGACCGCGCCAGCCGCGTGCGAAGAGGGCTGCGCAAGCGCAACCGGTCGCGCAACCGCAGCCGCCAGCGCCTGAAGCGGCAGAACAAGATCCGGGATCTCTGGCTGGGCCTCCTGAAGCCGTACACCTAAACCAACTCCTACACGATGACGGCGATGAGGATGATCATGGGGACATCAACCTCTGCAACAACTCGCCTCGATCTCGCCAGATGGTTATGCGCCCTCAACCTGAACGTTCCGTGGGCCTGGTTCCGACCTTCGCTTTGGACGATGACATCAAGGAGACTGCTGATGAATGTCTGTCCACGTTGGTCTCAGCTCGCGAGAATGTGAACACCTCCTCCTCGTCCTCCTCCTCGTCCTCCGGGAATCAGAACCGACAGCCATCAGACCAAGAACAAGCGAGTATGCTGCTGGCCAGCCAGGCCGGCGTCAAGGAAGAGTCGGCTTCGGAGCATTCGGATGACGGTACAGCTTCAGCTGCTTGCTAAATTTTTTTCTTTTGTGGAATAAGTAATACAGGATGCAGGTGATGGTGACGCTGAGCATTTTTATGCTTCTAACTTTGCGTTGAACTTGAAGCTACAAGACAGCCACAGCTGATTCTGGTACTGAAAAAACCCAGAAATATCATACATATGCTTCGCCATCTTTCTCCTTACAGGAGTGGAAAATCAAAATGCACGCAAGCGTTCTCGAACGGAGTAAATTATACCAGGCAAAAAGATGGAGGAGGTTGGTTGGATTGGGAAAACAGGTATTAAAGTTAGCTTTATTGCTGGGTAGCAAGGGTCTCACTCTCAACGTCCACGATGTCAGTAGTCGATAGCCCATCAGTCAACTGCTACTGTAAGAGCTCTTTCTGTAGATCGTTTACAATACAACTCCAACTCCTTCCCCCCATCCAATGAAGTTGCTCTCTAACCTTCTTCGAATCATCGCCTATCCCACTTACTCCAGTTGCCGGCTTGCTATCTTGCGAGGTGGTCGAGACTGCCGTCATTTATTGTCTTTGTCTATCCACTGCACTACGGGTTCCGGCTTGTGATTTGGTTATGGAGGGATTTAGCGTTGCCTAAATGCGTATGGGTGTGGAGGGATTTGCCTATGGAGGAACTATGCTAATGCTATACAGTCGCAATTGTCCAGATGGGTCCCTTGAGGAGCGACGACAAGTGATTTTCTTACTCGTACTATGTTCTTCGATTATTTGAGTTAGTAGCTGTGAGAGATAGTGATAGACTTTTGATTTTATCAACAACGATTATTAGTTATTAGGTCGTGTGAAGAATTTTCTGAAATCATAGAGATAGATATTGATTACCGTTCGTATTTTTGACGTTTTTGAATTTGATTGTTAGGCTTGAAATAGAAACTGTATTTCGTCAAGATTTCCCAACAGCATGTAGATGTAGTTCTTAATCTTTCGGCATTGTTAATTGTTTTACTCATATCAGGACTAGAATTCGTATTGTCAAAATTTACAGTCACAATTTATTTTTGTCTTGAAGCTGATTCATTAGAATTATCAATGTTAGAGACGCTGTTCTTCTTTTTCTCAGGTCGTTACCTCTCACAATCACAGTGCTGGTAGTAATTGTGAAAGTTCTTATTAGATTTACTCACGTTAGCATTTAGATTTAGACTGGGTGCCAAGTTATGCTCTTTGCCATTACAGACCTAATTCTCAAGATTTGGAACAACGTCGATGCAACTTGAAAGAACTCCTTAGTGTCAGACAATGGACTTGCAACTACTCTGACATCCCAGAAGCTCAGGACATCTTCGTTTTACATCAATCAAACACGTAGAGGAATGCTTGCGGTCAAATATATGAGGTTGTTTGATGGATTCAGTTTGTTCTGTTAGGTTTCTCTATCTATTTAATTACTATCTTCGTAGTGGATAAGGATGCTGCGACTCCTATCAAGTCAAAGATACACACTAGATAGGGCCTCGTAGAAGCACGTGGTCATTTTTAAGCTAAGTTTGAAAGTTATGACGTGTGTGTATCCGCCTTTGACTTTCAGAAAACTGGACCGTTGTGCTTGTGCTGAGGATTAGAGCTCATCCGTAACTCCCATGGCAAAGATATCACGATCATCGATTTTTATTATTGTTGGTGTATGCAAGAGCCGTAATGGAAAAAACTAAAAGACTTCCACTTTGCTTGGATTCGGAGAAGCAGGGCCTCCTTCTCAAAGTTTTTGTTCTTCGAAGTGTTAGCCTTAGCTGTAGCTCTGGCGATTTCTTGTGCATGCGCGACTCAGCATAGCAGGACATGCTGGCTGAAATTGAAACTGAAAGCGAAACTGCGACCAAGAAAAGAGGCGTCTATCAGCGACTCACCCGAAAGTGAGTAGGCTGAGGACTCCTGTGGGATTGTAGCGGCAAGTGAAATTCAAATTGCTATCGGTTGCAAGAAGTTGGTGCTCGTGTCTTAGCCTATTCTTCTGCTAGACTTAGACTTTGTCCACCACTTGGGTCTGGTTTGAAAAATCATTCTCGGCTTTTTGGAGGATCAAAAAACTGCTACCGGTACTAGTTTGATTAGTCTGCCACCGCCGCGTTACTCAAAGTAGCAATGTCGTGAGTAGGAGCATGCGTGATTCAGTTTCAGACTCAGCAATTAATACCGGATTTCATTTTGTAAGAAGTTTCTACTTTTATATGCACACCATGGATTAAAGCTTAATACTCACATCTCTTAGATATTAGAGTCTCTTTCTCTACCAAGCAAGACAGCATGGCATCTCCTGATCGAGTCCATGACGAGTAGGACAGAATTACCACTAAAATGCTGCGGGACGATATAGACGACTTTACAGCCGAGCGGTTGTTGCGAGCGAATGACTTTGGTGTCGCAAGCAATGAAATGCGTCTGCGAAGACCAAGGCACAACGCCGCAGCGGCACAGCCTCTTCGGGCTATTGCCCCACAACGTAACGTTTTGGATCATGCTGGTGCTCCGGTGGTAGGAAAGAAAACGAAGCAGAAGTTTTGGTGCAGCGTTTCGAAGAAGGTCATTCAGCTGTCTGCCGCCGAAGTGCACCAAGTCCGTCAGTTTCTAGATGATTTAGATCTGTACTTCGATTACAAGTACGGAAAGCAAGACTATGACAAGATGAGACGCGTGGAGACGGTGCTACAAATGGCAGCGCAGCGACGTGTTCACCAGTCGACGGGAAGTGGTATCTTGTTGGCAGAGAGCGACTGCACGAGCGGAATCGTGCAAGAATCGCGTGACAGCGTCCTGCATAGAAAAGCCTTTGCAGAAAAAGGCTTTCATCGTGCACGTGTTGAAGCAAAGTGGTTGGTTCCGTTCGTGGCCTGGCTAGAAATGGGACACGACTTTGAGGGTCAGCCGGAGGTAGCTAGCGAAGCAAACGCAGTGGAGTTTTTGCGGTCACTGAAGCAGAAAGCGCAGCAGGATCTGGAGCAGTGTCCCACTAATGACAGTATTGCTTTTGCTCAGAAATCAAGTGGTGTCTGCAAGTCTAGCCCTACCTCTAGCTCTACCACTCGCGCCGCTGGCTCAAAGGGCAGCGCGTATTCTCGTGGGCAGCATGGACCATCAAGTGAGAACTTCCAGCAGAATAATAACAGTGTGAACTTGGATACTGGCGCCACCTCTTCTCACCCAGCATTTTTGTGGCATGCAGCAACTTCAATTCTCAAGGGCGAGGTCAGTTCTGCAGCTGCAGCTGCAGATGCTAAATCAGTAGGAGGCGGCGCGGGTAATATCTGTGCTTCTGCTTCGTCATCAGCATCGTCTTCGGGTAGTGCAAAGGGCTTGCTAAGGAAAGCGCGAGTAGACGCTTGCTTTGCGCGTGCAGATGGCACGTCAGTGTCTACTTCGGCAGCTGTGGCGGTGGGTGGAGGTTGTGTGATTCCGCGAGATGCTGAACAGTCTCTACCTCTGGGTGAAGACGCTACTGGTACTAGACATCAGGATCCAACTTTAGAAGGTCGGGCTCTATCATCGTCTTCTTCATCGTGCAACTTTTTAGCTCCGCAAGTCGGGGAGCAGGGCAGCTTGCTAGATCGGAGTAAAATCGCCATGAGTAAGAGCATCAGCTTCAGCAGCGCCCATCTAAACTCTGACGTGCAAAGAATCGGGAGAACAGGGCTTGCGCAGGGGAAGAACAAGAAGAGCTTTACTACGAAGGCAGAGGAGGTGCGAATGCGTCGCAAGAGAAATAAGGAGCTCGGGGGCGTCTTCGATAATGGTGGCTCTGAATGCAAACCAATTGAGATCGGAGTTCTCCGTAGTGAGCAGAAATTTGAACAGGATCTCGCCAGCGGCTCGGGCAAAAGCTGCGAACAAGCTATTCTGCAGAGAGGAGACCATTACTGCTTGGAATTATATGCAGAAGCGCAGAATCGAATCGTCAGGCGGGACGCTATGACCGAACAGCTGAAGACGCTTGGACAGAAGTCGCTGCCCTGGATTAACATGCCGTGCAACATGACCATGTGGCCCCGTAACAGCTACGACAAGGACTTCTTCACGGAGTCATTTGCGCACAGTTTTGCATTTTTCAGCGTCTTAGAGAATCTTATTCTCGAGCCTGGTAGTAAGATGATCTCTGAGATCGAGGATGGGGATGGCGTGTCAAATTTGACAGAGGACAAGTATCTAGACTTTGGCCAAGACGTCAGAAAATACATCGATAGTCAGGGGCTGCGCGTTTTAGCAACTAGTACTGATTCGGGATCGTCTGCGCCATTGTTGCATGCGTATTTTGAGGAGTTCCTGAGCAAAAACGATCCTTATTGGGAAATTTTCCCTGTCTTGGAGGTCGACGAAAGCAGAGCAAAGGCAGAGCTCCGAGCATTGCTGCATAGGCTGCAGCTTGCTGAGCTACAGGCTGTAGATGACGGGTGTGACAATATACGGCTCCAATCAGGAAATGCAGATCCACCGATGCAAGTAGAACAGCAACAACTACAGCAACAGCCCGCACCCCCTCAACAATCTAGTGGTGAGGGGCTCTTGGATTCACAGAAGAGCGATCAGACAGAGGAGGAGGATTCCCATGCAAGCGCTGAAGACGACACTTTCTCTCCACATGCATACAACGCGAATGGGATGGTGCATGTAACGAACACCTGCTCTATCCATCCTGTTCAAACATCAGCAAATAATAGCTTTCAGCAGTCATGGATATTCTGGCGTGGGTCAGGATGGGACGACGGTTTCTTCAGATCGAGGCTTCGCAAGGAGTGCTCGGCAATAAATCGCGGGCGTGTTGAGATCGGAAGATTCTTAACGGAGGCAGGCTTACTTGGTTTGGACAGTCTTGATGCTACAGATTGTGCGTGTTTGGAAACATTGGAAAAAGTGAACAACAAGAAGGCTGCGAAATTGATGAACGCGAGAAGATTTCCGCACGTTTACCCGAATGCGAGTGTTGATGATGGGTACAGCAGCGTCGTTTTAGCGTGCTACACAAGATGGAAGAGCGTCGGGGAATCAGCTCGAGCAAATTCTGTCACTCACAGTTGCCACATGCGCGCTCTGTTGGATCATTACAAGCATCTCTACTGCGGAGGCGACCGCTACTTGTTTCCTGAGCGATCAGGTACTCTTCTATGATAGTTTGGGGCTCGCTCCTGTTTACTTCCCTTCCAGCCAAATCATGGCTAAGACTTGTTATTATTGTAGAGTCGTCGTTGTTGGTGGATGTTGATAGAAAGTCGTCGCTGCAGCCAAGTCGAGGCCTTTTCATTTGTGACTGTGTGAGCATTGCTGATAGGAGGATATTCATATTAGTAGGAGCGTCTTTTCGTCATGAGGCAAAATCTTACACAAAGGTTCCTTCCGATGGCTCTGCTTGTGCGTTGGCCTGGGTCAGTCGCCTTGTGATTTTGCAATTAACACGGCGCTGCACGATGATCGGCGAGCTGCGATGACGTTCCAGTCTGTGCGAAGAGATGCCAGGAAGCATTTTAAGCTGGCGGTAGATGCAGTGTGCAGCTTTGCGCATCCAGAGGTCGGGGCGATAGACTCTGCCATTGGTCCACGAGTTGCCGAAGATCATTTCGTTTTCGATGCGGATGGAAGTCAGGATCACCGGATTGGTGGTCTGGGGACAATTCCAGAAGAGCAAGAGAGCGAGCTTGAGCAGCCGCCGGCACCCCACCAGCGTGAAGCACAGGCGATAGCAAGTAACGGCAACGATGTCGAAGCTGAAGTCAATCCAGTTCCAGACCACACGTCCTCATCGAGCAGGAATGTCATGCCGGTACTCCAACAAGCATAGCAGGCACAAGCGCCGGGGGTGGAAGTAGCAGGAGTGTGGTAGGGACAGGCAGTAGTGCTGTTATGAGGAGTAAAGCAGTGGTTGAAGGGAGTCCACAGGTGCAACAACATCAAGATCAAGGATCTCAGGTCGCTAGCTCGGAGAAAGATTCCTTCGCCCCGGGGGTGCCACAAAGTAGTGGGGATGTGCGTCCGATTTTACCTGAGAACGAAGCTCAACTAGATGATCTTGGTCGGCTGCGGCGTCTCCTCAAGATTGGACGTGCTGGCGCTCTGTGGGGGAGCGGAGCTTGGCTCTGCGAGATAACCGATAGATTCACCAAGCTTCCTGACCATGACTTGTTTTTTGCGCGGTGGCGAGCTGGGACAATCCGTCAGAAGATCTTGCTGGTTGAGTTTTTTTACATGGGTCCGAAACCTGTTCGAACGATGAACAACATCGGCTCTGCAACTATGCGTAGCTTGTGGATGCTGCTACGAAGTAAGCGCTGCATCTTTGCGCGACAAAATGTGATGCGCAGGCTGGTGGCGCTTCATGACCAGCTACCGCAATCCACATGGCGTGTAGAAGGTCGACACGCTGTTGCAAAACGTCGCGCGCAACAAATAGTCTACCACATCTTCTCCATGGCATCACTAAGCTGCGCGACCAACTCTTCCGCGATTTCTGGTCGCTGGAGAAAGTTGAAAAGATACAAGCGCCACGAGAAGAAGCTGCTGAATCTAGTTGGGAATAATCACCGAAAGAAATACACAGTAGAAGACCAAAGAAGAAAAGAGTCAAACACCTGCAGCTCTACCTCTAGAACAGCGCCTCGCGACTTGTTGCGCGGCGTTGTCCTCAACGATAACGCACAGCGACGCACAGATGTCCGACTTGAGCTTGCGGCGCAGGAAAATGCTCACGCAGTTGCAACTATCGACGACCTTGCTAGTAGTTGCTCTACGTTTGACTCTGAAGTCCAAAGTTGGAACCTGATGAAACGCGACTGCGCGTCGTTATTTGCGCGTGACCTTGCGCAAGGCAGCCGTGCAGGCAAAGCCAGCGGAGACCCGAACCAACGCGAGAAGAGCCGCGCCTTCACCTTGGAGACATGTTTCACCCGTCAGGAGAACAAGTGCTGCAGCCCTATGGATCAGCCGTCCCGGCTGCTTGGGTATGCAAATCAATTCCCGATGCATGTGGTGAGGAGTGCTCCTGATCGAGAACTGGAGAAAGCCATTGGGGCCTACTACGAGCTAGAGCAGGGCACGAAGATGGAGCAGAAGAAAAAACAAGAAGAAGAGCGCATTGTTGCAATTCTGGCGAACGTGAGAAAGCAGCTAGCAAAGGCGGCAGCAAAGTCGAGCTCTCATAAGCGAAAAAAAGGCAAAGGCAAAGCACGAAAAAAAGCTAAAGTTGCAGCAGCTGCGGAGCGTCGTCCCCAGACTTCGCAACGAGTAAGAAACAGTAGCGGCGGGCTAGTTCTGAACGCAAGTGGAAGCCTTTTTGATGATGAGGAAGAGGTGGCTAGTGGCGTGTCAGGTGGAGGCCAGTCACAGTCGTCGGACGGTGGTGTGGAGGGCAATCGCGTCTGCATGTCTTTGATTGAGCAGATTGATCAAAAGTTATCGGAGACGGGAAAGCAGGAGCTTTTCGACGAAAGCATGGCCGACGACGCTGATGAGACCGTTAGCACGACAAAAAGGCTGGGCATCGTGCACGACGAGTGGATCGCCATCTCGAAGAATGGCGACGAGCGGATTTATGTCCCTAGCGGCTTTCTAGTTGTACGCATAGAATTGAAGCCACTACCTCCTTCAGAGCGCGGAGGTGAGCAGCAGCTGGATCCGTATGCGGCTTTGGAACAACTACTGGACTCAGAAAAATCTGCTGCGGGTGGTGCAGCTGCAGGCCTATTTCAGTGCGCGGATGTTCAGCTTGCTGGTGCTCGCAGTGATGCTCAGCTTCATAGTGCAGTCGTAGGCTCTAGGACTGGTAGCCTCCTTGAAGATGTAGCTCACGCAGACACCAACATCGTCGAGAAGTGGGTTGTTGTGAATTATAGAAATTTAATGCCGCATGTGCGCTTTTCAGGGTTGTGCTTGCATGAAGTATCGCAAGATTCGGAGCCTTTAACTCTGGCGCGCAAGCGTGCACAGGCAGAGCAGTCGCCTGGCCCTGCGGCACTCACTGAACGAGAAGAAAACGCGGGGCAGGAGCATCCCCGACCGGGACCAACTAGCGGCGAACGAGAGAGGCTCTTGCTTCGTGATGGTGATGAGAAAGCCAGCGGTGTGGAAGCTTCGAACGCCAAGACAGCTAGTCCTTTGGCTGCCCTCTCACCAGTCCGAGTTTTTCGCGTGGAGCTCGTAGAAGATGTCGAAGTTATGTCGTCGTCGATCATCGATGACGCCTTCGCTGTGATCGGTTACGATTTGTACACAGCCTCGTGCACCGTCGAGAATGGGCGCCCTGCCTTCCGGTTCCAGATTCAGGAGCCATGGAAGCCTCCGGCCGAAAAGAACGCGGAGAAGGTCGTCCGAGATGCGCAGAAGAAGGCGCGCAAAAAAAATGGCGAGGAGTCGCCTGATGATGATCATAACGAAGAACCAGACGCAGGCAACGAAGAAGAACTGAGCCCAAGTTCTACTGGTGCTGCTCCTGGTAGACCCGACGAAGCGGCAACGACGCGCAAAAAGAGAATCGCTCGGAACTGGTCCTTTCATCTAACCGCAGACCACGCAAGGCGGGCAGAAAAGAGAGACGCTGAAAAAAACGCAACGTCTACTGCTGGGCTTGATTTTCAACTGCGGGGCCGACAAAAAAGCAAGGCAAAAAGCAAGGCAGCTGCGCAGCAGCGATCAGGGTCGCCAGCTCGGTCCCGTTCTCCCCGGGGTGGTCGCAGTCCACGAAGGGCTGGAGCCTCACCAGCGTCACCAGCTGGCACCGCTGCGCCAATGCCAAAAGTAAAGCAAGCAGCAAAAGCACTGTCCCCACCAGGGGCGCGGCATGCTGTTGAAAACGAAGCCACGCGAATACGCCGCATAGCAAGCATCCAGTCTGGGATCGAGAACTTGGGTGATATCCTTGGGGAGACCTGGGCTGTTGCGAAGAAGACCGAGATTTTGATCAAGTGCGAATGGAGAAGAGACACTCGGGAGGGACGCCTCTACGAAGACCTTCTGCGGATACCAGGGGCGCGCGAGGTCTTCCGGT
The DNA here is from genome assembly GCA_905178165.1 of Amoebophrya sp. A25. Taxonomy (NCBI): domain Eukaryota; class Dinophyceae; order Syndiniales; family Amoebophryaceae; genus Amoebophrya; species Amoebophrya sp. A25. The sequence goes on along the minus strand of CAJINU010000020.1, from coordinate 46,006 downwards.
CAGATGCTAGAGGCGGAACAAGTCGAACTGTGTCCCAGGGTGTTCCGCATGCTGAGGCATGTCTCTATGGTTGGGTTTCGCGTGTCCGGTTTCTTACGAAGTGGTGGGATAGAACGGCACGGGAGAAGACCATGGAGGAAATGCAGCAGATTGTTATGGTGTCAGCATTGTCGGGCCATTGAGCTAGTTGTGAGTAAAGAATATAGCACCAGTCTCAGTAGTTAGAATCGGGGGCGTAAACGGTTCTCAACTTCACAGCTATGCCGGGATGTTGTTAGAGTGGGGCTTCGTTATTTCATGGGCCTACCTGTATTTGATAGAAAACGCTAGAGAATTTGTGACAGACGAGCAGCGCACCGCGGGCATCTAGAAACGCCCCATACTAACAAACCACCGGCGACAGACCAACTGCCGCCGCGAAATAGGAGCCCCAGATCTGACAATGAAGACGGGTGGCACTTCTAATCAAGATGAGCAGGGACGGCCCGGAGTCAGACGCAGAAGACAAGCAAACTCCCAAGACTACAAGAACCCACGACACAGGCGCAGCCAGCTGCCTCACCCCGGAGCCGAAACACCTACACCAAACGCAGGCGCTGCCGCCTCCTTCAGCTTGTCGCACGTGTTCCACTCAAAGGCCCCAGCTTGCGGCTGTTTGTGAGAAAACTGCGCCGGGCTGTTAGCAGGCTTGGTGTCTGCTCATGTACGTTTATGGGCTTCGTGCGCTTGTTTCTCTGGTTGCAGAGCTCTGAGCACCTCAAGCCATGGATCAGGCTGTTGCTGCTCATTCATGCAGGTTTAAGAAATTGCAGCGCCTTGCGCCTTGTTGTTAACCTGCTGACGCCTCGCCTGAGATGTGCTTAGGTTGTCCCACGTTTCCCGCTGTGGGTTTCAGAAATTCCCGGGCTTGGGAGTTACTAAAACACGCATGAACACACGGGCAACGGCTGCGGGGTTGTCGGTCTTGTCTGTTCTTGGTTGTCGGTCTTTTTGTTGTGGCGCTAGCTGCGTGCCCACGCTAGTGAAGGTGCCGCCTGCTTGCGTTCTTTTGTGTCTTTGTCTCCTTATGCTGGTTTATGAATTTCCTCCGGCCCTTTCTCTGGTTGTGGATCCAGCTCGGAGCAACTTAAGCGGCCAGGCCTCTGCTGTCTTGTCATGGAAGTTTAAGAAATCGCCGCGCGTTTTGTCTTATTGTTGGCAGAGGGATGCCAACTCCTCCCCTGCAATGTGCTCGGGGTCAGGCTTCGGGGTCTGGCTCTGAAGCTTCCTGTCGTTGGTTCTGGCAATTCTTCGTCTTGGGAGTTGCTTAAACACGCATGGACAGCCAGTGGCTGCCCAGGTCTCCTGATTGTGTGTGCGTGTTTCTGGTTCTTGGTCTTTTTGATATGCTTTCCGTTTTTCTTGTGTTTTCACGTTAGTGGGCGAAGGGGTGGCCGGCTTGTGTTCATTGGTGTCGTTTCATGCACGTTTATGAATTTCCTACATTTCAGCCGTTGGCTGCGGAGTTTGAACACCTCAGGCTACGAGGCCTCTGCTGTTCTTCCATGCATGTTTAAGAAATTGCCGCGAGTAGATCCCAAGGCTCGGGAATTACTTAAACACCCATGAACAGCCAGGGGGAACAGAATAAAGCAGAGGCAGGCCGCTGGCTTGGGTGCTCTGCGTGACCAGTCTGGGCGCAGTTTCAACACTCTGGAACTTCTGCCGGCTGCATTGCCAGACGTTTGAGAACTTGACCAAGTTCAGGCACACGGCCGAAGCGTTTGAAACAGGGCGCCCCGCGTGGGAGTTTCTTAGCCTCACAGAGAACAACGGCAGCGGCCTGGGGCTAGTGGCTTGAGATGGTGAGAGCTTCGCAGCCAGAGAGGCGGAAAGTCGTAGACGCGCATGAGGAAAGACAAAGCTGGCTGGTCTCTCATCACCCGGGGGCAGTTTCTTTCAGCAGAAGCAGCGACAGGCCGAGGCCTTTGCGTGGACTTTCTGAGACAGGCTAAAGCACACGGCAGCGCCTGCGTTTGGTGTGCGTGCTTCGGCTCCGGGGTGGGGTGGCTTGTTGCGTCTGTGTCGTGGGTTCTTGTAGTCTTGGGAGTTTGCTTGTCTTCTGCGTCTGCCTGCGGGCCGCTCTTTCTCATCTTGATCAGTAGCGCCGCCCGTCTTCATTGTCAGATCTGCGGGCTCTTATTTCGCGGCGGCAGTTAGTCTGTCGGCGGTGGTTTGTTAGTACTTCGCTCTCGTTCTGCTCCTCTATCTTGAGTATATACTTTTCTTCTCATCGTTGCCATGGAGTTCGCAAACTGGATGCGACAGGTGCATGATTTTGCAACGGTGCGACAGGCTGGGGATATCAAGTGGTGGACGAAGCTTAACAGAAGCGATTACAAGTACCTGCAAGTTCCAACACGTCGCGGCGCAACACGAGCGTGGGCTGACCGGGAACAGTCGCAGGAGCGTTTGCGCCCGGTGCTCCCTGGTGTCGCCGAGCGTTACCGCAAGCAGCGTCGCCAGCAAGAACGTGCACAAGCAGCCAAAGCAAAAGCGAAGCCTTCTTGGGGTTCTACTTCCAGCTCGTCAAGCAGTAGCAACGCTGCAAAGCGAGGATCAGTCATCAAGCCTAGAGGCTTCACAAAAACAAACAGCAAGGAACAAAGGCAGGGCGCTTCTTCATCTTCTAGCAGCAGTAGGTCATCTGATCAGCGTATGAGCGGCGCAAACCGTCAACCTAGCAAAAAAAGCTCATCGACTACAAAACGGGCGCCAGAAACATCAGCATCCAATCCCAAATCAGCAGAGGAGGCAGGCGTAGACCGCTATGATGACTTTGTAGGGCAAGAGGATGATCTACTAGCTGACGACGAACCGCTTCCGCCACCTCGGCGAGCGCCTCCAGGCACAGTTGTTGACGCCGCTGGCATTGGTCGCCCTGTTCCGCCTTTGACGGATGCGCATGCGCGGGCACAATTATTGGCTGGCTTGAATCATGAGAACTCCGACGATGAGGCGGATGAAGCTCGCATCGCCATGGATGACCACAATCGTGCCCCGGATTCTGAGGTTGCACTAGAGGCAGTTGCGCATGAGGCTGGGCAGCTTCTCGACTACAGTCCTGACGACGATGATGCTGACAGCGATGATGAAAGCCAGGGGGAACACCTGCTTCCAAGATAATCATATAGACGTTCTCGCTTATGACATTGACAAGACGACACTATATCAAAGCAGATCGATTTGTTTACGTTTTTACTGCCATATATTCTACTACGGTTTCACTTCCGGCACGTTGGTCGGATTTGCTCTATTTTTTATTCTTACTTGTGGACGTGATTGATGTGATTCTAGTTTTTCTTGTCTCAGCTTCGTCAGTATTCTGTTTTCTGCTGCACCATAAACATGGCTATCGATGTAGATCGACTTTTGAGAAGGATAACACGGTAGAAAAGTTGAATCAGTAGGGGTGAGCGTGAAAGAAAATGCACTCCGTACTCTTTTGAAAAAGTTGCGGCGTGGCGCGGTTAGCAGCAGAGTATGCGACTTGTGTGCTTCCAATTTGCACAGGGTAGGAGGCTGCTCCTAAGCATCAAAGTTCAAAGATCGCTTTCGTTATCGTCAGCTAAAAAGCCTGACATCGTCATCCATCGGTGTTTTCTATTGCAGAAGAACAGGCGTGGCCTGTGTCTAGTTACCCCTTCTTCCTATATCTAAATTGATGATGAAAGGGCATGTCCATCCTCATCCTTCCATCGGTGCTGTGCGCTCGATGTCTTCCTCTCATTCGGAAGCCCTATCCTTTCGCCAAAAAAGCCTTATCTTTTACACCTATCTTTTTCTCACCAAAATTAGTCGTCAGTTAAAGAATTTTTTTTGCTCGAAAAATAGATGAATCTCGACTAGAGGGTCAATATTTATCAAGTAAAAGATAGTGCTAAAGATAAGCAAAAGATAAGCAAAAGATAAGCAAAAGATAAGCAAAAGATAATGGCTCCATAAAAGAATGCTTCTGAGTCAGGTTGACGCAGAGTAAAATGAAAGGCATAAAAATGAATGCGCACGTGCATATGAGACCAATAGCAGAGCCTCGCCGGATCGGCTCGCCTCTGCTGCCAGCCTCTCTGATCAATCAGTTTGACACGCAGTCGCAGAACCCGTCTCCCAAGATGGGGATGGACGTCGCCGCGCCCGTAGCTGCGCGTGCAGCTGCGCCAGGACTTGCCTCGTCGTTTGGTAGAAGTTGCAGTGTGCCGCCGGCTACATCGCTGTTTCTGTCAAAAAACGAAGCCAGCAAGCGAATTGGCAACATCCTTAGTCGTTTAGAAAAAAATCATTTTGGTGTTGTTCCCGCAGATGTCGCTCGAGGCTTGAAACCGAGACTGGAGGTACAACGGCAGGATGTGAAGGCTGTGCCACGACCAAAGCTGGGCGGTGTTTGTCAGAGTGGAGGCCTACGAGGCTTTCAAGCTCGGAGGCAGGCGTGCGACCCGGTATTTTTTAACTCTTTCTTATGACTTCGCTCTAGTCCTACGCCGACCGCAACAGTTAGGAATAAATGGTGTCTTAGCACGACGACCACACAAACACGACGTCGATTTGGTAGAGGAGGTTCGCATAAACAGAATACCAAAGTCAATGAAATTCGTGCTTCCAACTTGCGACTCGGGTAATACTTATTTACTTGCGTCTCCAATCCCAATTTCTACACAGTTTTACCTGGAGACACCGAACGCCACGCAGTGGAGGGCTGTGCCTAGTGAGAGTACGCCTATTCCGAGGCCTTTCTCAAAAACTATCTCTGCTTCCCCGATTTTTACTCCGCAACCTGTTCATATTGAAGGCGCTGATAGTCCTGCGGATGCGCGTCCGCGTGATGAATGTCTTCAACCACAAGGGACTTCTGCTTCCGCTTCCGCAGCCGCAAGTGCAGGTGCGAGACCGTTTTGTCGGTCGGCGTCGCGTGGTGAGCCAGCGTGTTTTTCTGGTAGGCCTGAAATTGGAGCACTCGCGCCTGCGGAAAAGCAGCAGCGTAACCCTCGACTTCTCATCGAGTCAGGCTGTCCTGTAAATCGGGTGCGATCGAGAAACGGCCGTCATTCGATAGAAGGTGACGAACAAGAAACTCGCGCTGTTTCTAATGTAGTACTGGCTTCCGTATCTCAACAAGACCACTTCATCCTCATAACCAACGCAGCTCAGAACAAGGAAGAAGGGCTCACGCATCATCCGGCGAAGCTTGCACGCAGTCGCAAGATTAACAACAGCCAGCGATACTTCCACCAGCAACCCACTGGCCAACGATATTCGAGCATGGCCTTGTCGGTCGGTTTGCACGAAACCAGGCGCGCTTCGTCATCTCCTGATAAAAAAGCATCAGATACAAATCGCGACTGTGAGCAGGATAGAATGTTGCGCAATCGCAGTCCTCTGATCGCAACCACAGCAGGAAACCACTTGCCACGACCTCTGATCACTGCGCCAGATGCGGTTACGAATTCAAAAGACATGGGCAGCGCCTCGCTGTCGATGCCCGGCCGGAGCGCAGGCAAGAGGCCTTTTCTTCATCATGCTACTAGTGAAAGTGATTCAAAATCAAATCGACAGATTCCTTTTCCTGGTTCTGCTTCTGCTGTGTTAGTTGTCGATCCCTTGGCTGTAGTCGACAAAACCAAGCACGCGCTTTTACCCATCAATGCCGCTAGAGAAAAACTCCCACTCCGATGGAGTCGTCAACTGCCAAGTAGTGTCCCGTGTGGCAGTCTTGTGGTAAAGGAGTCTTGCGATCAACCGCCAAGGAAACGCATTGTGCAGGAACAAGAGAACTGTAGCAGCAGCGTGGTGATCACGACTACTACCTCTTCGTCCACGATCGCTGCTGCTCCCAGTCCTAACTGTGCTACCTTGACTCCACACGCGGTAAACGAGCAAGTCAATGAAGATAAACCGGCCGGCTGCTCTACCAATAATAGCAGTGTAGGACCAAAAAAAAAGTCAGTTTCCATCTCTACGGCTGCAACTACTGCTGAGTCTCCCCGCAATGAGAGTCAGCCATCGGCCAGCCCGAGTACACGCAGACACTTTCTTGTCAAGGGCGACCTTCTCTCCTCGTCGTCCCCTGTGCGCGTTTGCCTCGAAGAAGCTCATCAGAAACAGGACTGCCAGCTGGCACATTCATCAATAGAAGCGCGGCATCTCTCGTTGCTGGAGGCTGCTGGCTGTTCTAGTAACGTGGAGTCTCTGCAACCTCCCCTTCGAGTTCGACATGCTCTGACTTTGGAAGATTTCACAATTGATGATGTAGATGCTGAAGAAGATCAAGCTGGGCAGGACATCGACGAGATCTTGCCCCCTCTTCCTGAAGTAGGCTTCATCAATCCCGACCTCGATGCCGATGATTTGTCTAGTCACGTTTCGGCCTCTCCCCCAGAGCAACAGGCCCTTCTTGTTCCAAGTTCAACATCTGTTCTATCACCTACTGCAGCTGACGGCGGCGGTCCCGTCTCTGCGAGGTCGAAGTCAAAACTTCACCTGCCTGTGCTTCCGCCAGACCCTCTGCTGCAGGATCCAATCAAAAGATCAAAAAACCACAAGCTTCCCATCTGGAGTCCGACGAAGACAGAAGAGCAGCTAGAACTTTTGGAACCAGCTAAGAAGTACGTAGCAGAAATCACAGCAGCGTCGCACACTGTGGAGGAGCTGCATGCGTTGTGGAGCTTTTCATCAGAGGTTTTAGCACGATTAAAGAAGATTCGCAAACGAGGTGGGCTACGCTTGTCGAAAGAAGCAAAAGACAAAATGGAGAAGTCACTCTTTGACGTCAAGCTTGGCAAGCAACGCGCCCTGACAGGCTGCAAGAGGATGGAGGAAAAAAACAGGCTTGACTCCTTTACCAACAGCAGTCCTTCACCTCCTCCGCCTACAACTACTTGTGCCGTTGTGCCTGCTTGTCCGTCATCGTCTTCTTCATCGTCCTCCAGCTGCAGTGCGGTCGCTGCAGAAGACGCAGTCCTGAACTTGAAACGCCCGCTGAGGTCTGACTCACAGCAGGCGCAGAAAAACCAGAAGAACCTTCAGGCGGGGGCGACATTTGGGAGCAAGCCTAAGGCAAAGGCGATCTGTGCTGCCAATGCCGACGATAGTAAGAGTCTAAAAAGAGTTCGGTCGAGTGAGAAAGCGAAGAAGAACGCGAAAAAGCGCAAGAAGGGGAAACAACAAGAGGAACTAGTACTAAATAGCCTAGAGGATGATCTTCTAGGCTAGAGTAGGAGCGCCTTCTTCTCCATGCGACGGACATTTATCTACTACTTTCTTTCACTGCTGTCGCGCTATCCCATGCTTCTAAACTTCTTACCAGGACGAGGAACAACGAGTACTAGTGAGATAGCTGCTACAAGTACAATTACAAGCAGCCGCTTTCGCCTTTAACGTCCTTGCCTGAGGTAAGTCCAAGTCGATGTCTATGGTGAAGAAGTGCACTGGGTGAGGGTGGCGTCGTTGCCGAATAATAAAAGCAGTGCCAATTATTGTATTGATGGACGTCTCTCACATTGATTGTCATTTATTCAGTTAAGGTGCTAACCGTCGTGGCAGATGTATTGACTTTGATCTCGTGTTTCCATGCGTAGAGACATTCATATTGTTACTGTGGTCCGCTTTAACCATTTACTTAGTATGTTGATCTCATCTGAAGTATTTCGTACTTATCATTCACGTTGTAGACCTTGTTCAGATGCATTATAGGGATAGGACATGGCTCCGGTTTGGTGTTTCGTAATCGCAATGCCTTACGTAATGCTACTCCTCATGGACACTGCTGCCGTTGCTAGCTTTATCATGATTTGTGCCCCATCTATGAAAGAAGAAGTGACTGATTTGATTTGTATCATGTTCTTCATATGTCATACTCAGCATATAGAATATTTCAACTCTGGTTTTTTAGGTAAGGCAGTACTGTGCTCTTGTTCCGTAAAAGTAGTTTGGCGAAGCAATGGCTCTGATTAAATCTGACAAATAGCGAGACTTGCGATATTCATGATATTTCTCACCTCTTAGCTTCAGCTTCACTCAATAGTAGTAGCTTGCTTGTGCGTATTCCCTCATGATGTGTAGAAGTAGAGCTACAGCTAGGTGGAGGCTGCGTCCCCATTTAATCCAGCTTCGATCTACTTATTGATCTTGTCTGCGTGCCAGTTGTTCTGAGGCCGCAGCCTTGCCTCTGACGCATGTTGGTAGGTTCACACCCGTTGCCTCCTCTTCCCTCTGGATGTTATCTTTTACCTTGGACTCCCCAGTCACCCCTAGATCTAGAATGCACTTGGATTTGAACACGCACAAACGAAGTGCGACTGATATGAATCATTTGAAATCAGAGCTGTCGGCATGAAGATGAGTTGCAAACTGAGTCAACTTCTTAAATTCGCGTGAGATCCATTGTGGCAGCGTAGCAGCAGGCCCACTTCCTGCAGATATAGAGGCTAAATGAGGAACTACTTTCTGGCCATGCCTTCCTGGTAATAACTGCAAGAAGGAGCGTGCTCAACTTGAAACACAAGATCGCCTTCGTCGCAGGTGTGAGTGCCAAACTCTGCCAATCGATGTGATCTATTGTCTTGAATTTATCTTACTTGAAAACGACACTGCTTGCTATGGCATCTGCAACTGCAACTGCAGCTCCTTCTCTCTCGTCCGTTCATTGGTCAAGTTTTGAGCCCCAAAGAAAAGTCGACAGTCAGTCTGCGGTGAGGTTCTCTAACGACAGCACTCGAGTAGCTCTATCTTGAAGCCGAAATTGAATTGGAGCACGCTCCCGCTCGATAACTACAGCGCCACTTCGTGACGCTATCGCATTTCTTATTTGATTGCTCACTCTAGATTGATAAGAGTATAGGCATAGATAAGCTGTCTTTGAAGGGTTTTTTTCTGCTTAATTTAACGCTGGATGATAGAGCCCCTTGATTCTTTTTTTTCTTGTTCTTCATGTCCACGAAACCACTCTTCACTTCGTTTCTCCTCCATTTAACATATAGCTAACCCCGGTGTGTTGGGGTTTCGGAAATAATTAGTCGTACTAGAAAGATACAATTAGAAATCAAACAGCTACTTTGTGTTTGTAAGACAGCAATAGAGTTAGACAAACGGCAAAAACATGGATAATTGGCAGGCGGGAGTCGAAGGGCTCCTGCTCGGAGCAAATGAAAAGCAGATGAGTCTCGGGCCGGATTTGGATTATGTCGAATATCATAAACAGTTTCTGTCAATATATTTATAAGTGCGTCTTTGAGTCATAAAGTAAGGTGCGTCTTTGAGTCATAAGGTAAGTGTGGCCAGTCGTCTTGTAGACAGACTAGCTAATGATTGTTGTTGCTTCTTTTCAATAATTCACAGTCACACAGCACTGAATTCCAATTAAACAGCGTTAAAGCTGAACTCAGTGCTGGTCGCTAAGCGTCAAGTACGTTTAGCGACCCAATAATTGAGCACTTCGCCATCATCTAATCTTCCGCCATCCGTGAGGCCAACGAGGTGAAAAAAGAAGAGGACTTCCTACTGAAGCTTAGCAAGGTCCTTCGTTTTCCGGTACAGTTGGAACATCGAGACGAGATTCTGGGTTTAGCCCTTCCTCTCGGCTATAACATCACAGAAGTGCTGAAGGTGTTGCCTGATCATCTTCAAATCTACAAGTCTCCCTGGCATGCTCTGCATAAAGGTATCGCTATGATTATACTATCGGTACTAGGTGTAAGTAAAGGCTGCACTAGCCTAGGCTGATTATCATTAGGAGGACGATAATTCAAATTCACGCTTCAGCTTTTGTTGATTGATTATATTGCATGACGTGATCTTCAGGGGTTTGGTGTGGTGACGACTACAAATTTTACGCTAAGAACCTATCTATGTATCATTTTCTTCCTTTTCCATTTCCAGATGACAAGATCCGGAAAGTGCTTGATCCGAAGGACAAGCATCAATGGGCAACGATTTTAGCGGTCGTCTCAGAGTGTTTACCACTCAGCCCGCTGCAGTGGGAGGCTTGCGAGTATTAGGACTAGCTGATCCTCTTTTCTTAAGGCTAGTCGTGAGAGCTCAAACTTTAAAAATGTTGGCTATCATCCTTTCCACTCTCAGTTTTTTTTTTCATTACAACTTAGCCTCATCGAGCACTGGGCTCTTCTATACCAAAAAGCTTCCATTTCATAACTCACATTGTCAATTCTTGAGTGGCACCCCCACGCCCACCCTCCCTCAATTTTACCACAGGGAAAAACTGGTGGGGAAGGGAAAGAAGGAGTGCGTACCCAACGAGAACCGCGCTTTGGAAGTGTGTCACACCCACGCTGGGCAGCGACAATGGTTTCGCTCGATGCAAATTGTTGGGGCTATCGTGAATCTGATTGCGCGAGCATGCAAAACGACAGAGTGCAAGCGCGATTTCAAGACGTTTCATCCGACTATGCTCGCGCTTGCTGCGCCGTCGTTATCGAATCTCATGAAGCATGGCACGACCTACAAAGCAATGCTGAAAGTGTATTTCATATTGATAGTGATGCTAGGCTCCTTTAATATTGACTGACGATTGTGTCCACGTCAAGTTGAGGTAAGTGCCCACTTTCAGACTCAACGTCATGGTGATTCGGTGAGGATAGCAGTTTTTCATAACTCGATTGTGCCTCACGATCTTTGCTGTGATTAAGACGCATCTAGATGCTTTGACACATTTTATCACGCAGGATCCGCGAGAACAAAAAGCTTTTCAACGCGTTTCGATGGCTTGAAACAAAGCAGCAGCATGAACAGTTCAAGCTCGCACTGAGGAACAGCAAGACGAATCAACTGCGCAAAGCGATTCGAGACGCAGACCCGAACTTGTTGAAAAATCAAAACAACAAGAACCAGTTCATGCAGTACAAAACGATGAACGAGACACTGGAGAGCCCTCCCGCGAAGGATCTGCAGACGCCGCCATCTAATATGAGTCTCGTTAGTGGTGTCCCAGAGCCGTTTGTCGCTGTTAAGTTGGGATCTTACTTGATAGGCCAGATTCTGCTTCTGGCACGAAACCCGGCAAGAGCTACAGGGCTCAGAAATATGTTGGAAGGTATTACTTTTTCATAGAATTTATTTCCAATCTGGTAGTCTCGTGTCTCATTATTACCATTTCGTTTCTTCTTCATCCTCTTCTGCACATGTTGAAAACTAAAAGTTCACTCAGAGTCATAATCCATTTTTATCTTGATCTTGTTCTAGATGCGTGCGCCTTGATCCTGCACTTTTCTCTTACCCTCCACAGATCCAAACGCAGACGTCCCAGAACCACGAAAGCGCATTCTGCGGGGAATTATCAAGCAGGCACTGGAAGCGCAAAAAGAGAACGATATGAAGCTTCTGGCGATTTGCTCTAAGGCGCTTTTCAAGGTCGCGATCCTCGATGTCGACTTCGCCCATTGGCCCTGGTGGGCAAGATTTGAAGTTACATCGTGTATCCAAGAAGGCTGGAGCACGAGTCTTGCGCCGAGTCCTCTTGGAGGATCACCCAACAGCACACGCGTTCCGGCAGATAGTGGCCCAACGACCAGCCGGGCCGGCTTTTCACAGATGGTACTACAGGTGCAAGATTTTTGCATATGCACTTCACTCCTGCAGACTCATCGTAGAGCTTCAACTTTAGACGAGTTATCAAAGCAAGCTTAATCTTTACCTTGTTCGCATGCTGTCTATCCCTGTTTATCTCCCACCAGCAGCATTGCTTATTCGTTATCTCTCTCTCTTCACCTCCAGCAGCCCCCTCCGAATGGTTTCCAGATGCCGGCGGCTGGGCAAGCAGGTCCATCTGGTCACAACCCTGCGTATGGTGGCGGGAATTTTAGTGGGTATGCTGCTGGTCCGGGAAATTTTGGCTTCAGCCAGTATCCATCTGGTATTAATACTCCAGCAGCTCCGGGAGCGGGATATCAGTTTGGTTCTGGAATGCACTCTCCGTCTCCTGCGTACTTCGGCTCTCAAATGAACTCTAAGGACATGCCTCTGTTTGAGCAAGTTCATGAGGGGCACCAGAGCTACGCGAATAGCACATTCTACAACCACAACATCGACGGCGACAATCTTGGTGGCGCTTCTATTCCGGAGGCAGAGCAAGAGTCTGTTGGTCCCTCCGCAAAAAAGCCACGCCGTGGCGCCAAAACGCAGGCACAGAAGGATGCTGAGGATCGCGCGCAGTTCCAGAAAATCCTTGAGGAGGAAGCCAAAAATAACAAATCAGGGATGAAGCCACCGACTAACAAGCCGCGAGGTACAGCTTCCACTGACTTTGCATTTGCGTCTCAGAGTCAAACTGCCTTTTCTTGCTCGTACCTCTCTAGCTCAGTAGTAGCAGCTGAAAATGGAATGATTCTCATTGAACATTTCTTTCTCTACCCAGTTCGAGAAGGAGCAGCATATTGAATCAGACACGTTCGAACCAACTTTTCACAGGTCGTCCGAGGAAGAACAACAAGAACAAGCCACAACAAGAGGACGAAGCCGAAGGCAACAAGGAAAACGAAAACCCACGAGCTGGCGCGAAGGATGAAAACGATAACGCATCTACACCAGGGACGAACTGGAACACAACGACAACAACCACTGTTCTGCGGAAGCGCATTTTATGACACGGTTGACTACTCCTTTTCAAATGAAGGTCGAGTATCCCCCTCCCCCATAGAGTCCTTCTATGGTTGCCAGGTAATCATAGAACCTTGACCTTTGTTATCAAAATACACTTCGACTGCTTTTATTTCTGACGTAGGTCACGCTGTTCTTGATGACATCACATCAGGATCAGTATTCGTAAGTAGGACTAGACTTCGACTTCCTTCTCGTTTTTCGTGTGTCTGTATGCATTTTGATATCAATTTCGTGCTGTGCTAGTGATAGTGATATCGACGGCATTTACCTTTAGATTTATTATAGTTCTTTGGTTTTGGTCTCGTCTATTTTGAATTCTTGCCCATTCTCTGACACCTTCTCCTTCCTCGCCTCTAATGAGAGCGAACAAGCAGAAGACGATCGTCAAGGACAGAACCGACCTCCTCAACCAGTTTCGTGATTTCGTTATGATCGACGACGATTCTCGTGTCTATCTCCGAGTACCAATCTGGCCAACCGGTTTCCTCCCGTCCATGTTCGACGACGAGGGTATGGCGCAGGCGTTATTTTGTCACAACATCCAGCCGGAAGATGCGGCCATGGGTGTTGGAGGAACTTTTATGACCAACGAGGATGGAATCGAGACGCATTTCAAGTACGACGCCATTGATCACAGGATGAACATTTTCAAGAAGCTGGACAACATCGAGAATTTTTTGAAGGCAGTTGCGACCGTGCAGCGTGGTCAAGCTTTGCACAGCTCCTTCTTGAAGATGTCCTTATGGCAGCAGAAAGTCTACGTCTACGGCGGCCTCCCGGTTGATGTGAAGACGCTCTTGCCAGCTGCTCAGCCTTACAACGATGTGGTACAATTACAGACAGAGACTAGAACTTTGCTCAGCATATTCTATATTTTTTATTCATAATTTGAGGGCTTGTTATCTCGTTTTTCTGTGATATCACTAGGAGTCATGATTTTCAACATCAGCATGTCTCTAAGTTATCTTGTTTTCTGATGCCCATACGCATGCCATTTACTGCTACTGCATTTTCTTGCCAGATTATGAAGGCGACATATCCGGCATTGTTACGCTTCAAAGAATATGCATCGACTTACACCCGGGTTTTTCGTGCGGGAATCCAGAAGTGGCATGATCTGCCCATGCCGCTGGACACCGCGTTGTGGCAAACTGCTCTCTGCGGACTACAGGGAGGCGCGCAGGAAACCGCCCAAACGATCAGCTTTGGATTTCAGACTACGTTGTTTAACGTCACGAAATGCCAGGTCGTGGATGTTCTGCTGATACCCAAAAAGTATCTCGAATTGGCCGAGCAGTTCAGCACGGAAAAAAACGATGACAAAATTAAACTGGATGACTTTGTACTTTTGTTTTGATTGTTTGCGTCACAATTTAGCTGAGTGTATCTGAATCTGTTTAGTCTTACTCACTTTTCTCAATCTCAACGGAACTACTTCGGTGTAGTGTCACTACCTCCCAAGCATTACTGTGCCACACCTCCTCTCACAGATTGCTGCGATGCCGGACGCTCTGATTGCTGATCTTGGAACTTGCGCTTCAAAAGCAAGGAACCAGATCCCTGCTTTCTTGAAGAAGGAAGTGACAGAAAACACGAACAATTTTGCTGTAGAGCAGGACTTAGCCGATGGTGGAAATGATGTAATTGATCTGGAATCTCTGAAGAAGGCCGCCCCGCCGAAGATGGCAATGAAGAGGATGGGAGCAAAGCAGAAGCTGCTTCCTGAAAAGGAGCAAGAGGAGACAGACGTGCTTAAAGTTTTGCAACGAACTACTCTCACAGTGACTTACTGCTTGACCATGATGACGCTTTTGCCATGCTCGTAATATTTGGGTAAGTGGTTTCCTGGAGCTAGTAGATTTACGATAGACCAGTCTTAGTTCAATGACTGCTTTCCCTCTATCTCCTCGGGTTCAATTTCAGTCCGGTTCTGTCTCGCCTTTTTTATCCGATAGAGAATAAGCACCCCTACAACTATTTTCAAACAACTCAATCTCAGCCTGCTGCCCGTGCGGGTATGGCGTTGGGTATGGAGGCGCTGATGTTTTTATGCCGCGGCTTGCAGATGATCCATCAGAATCTGAAGATCTTAGAAGAGTCTGCCACTTTTAGCAAGAAAACAGCTGCGATGAAATCCAAGAAGCAGAACGGGATGGGGAAGGAGTATGACCTCCAGAAATTTATTTTTCCGAGCGAGTGGCAAGATGCAGAACAGAAGTGTCAAACCTTGGCCGCGGCTAATCCGAGATCAAACAAGACTGGGCTGATGCTCGTCAAGCTGATGGTAGTTCCAGTAGAATACTTTTGGACTTTAACGTTGATCCGACTCGTACACATTTCTTTTCACGCAGACATAATTATTTTTTCGTCGCTTGATTTTCCAAGTCCAACACCTCCATCGATATTGATTCGCAGAATCCTACAATATCAAGTCTTCAAGATCGCGTAACTCCATCGTTACTCACGATCTACAGCATTCGAAAATCGGCAAGGCTATCGCGGACATTTTAATCCGAAGCAAGGACCGAACCGATGCGAAGAAGACGATCGACAGCAAGCACACCTTGGCGGAAAAGCTGGCGGTCCTCGATCGCTGCAGCTTTCGTTCCGTTTACCCGGTTTATCCGGGTTTGCGCCAGTATCTAGAAGAGTACGCTCGAGGGGAGATCGAAGAGGAGGAGGAAGTAGAGGAGACTGATGACGATGATGACATCTATGGCGAAGCTGACGATGTCTTCGAGGATGGACAAAAGACTAGTGGTAGTAAGAGAAACAACAAGAACAAAGCCACTCAGCAGGATGACGAGCAGGAGCCCAAGGACGACCTGGATATCACGTCAGCGCACAGCATCCCGCTGTATGCAAACGGCCTCTGGTAAATCTTCAGTACGACTGTGGAGATGAAGTGCTTCAAGCACTTCAGCCTCCAAAAAGAAACAGGTACCCACACTTTCAATTTTGTAGTTCTTGTTCTCCTAGTACTGATTCACAAAACGCCTTGCTTCTTGTCCAATCGTGAGGACTCTCTTCTCGATAACAGTAGACGCTTCACGGTCTTCATGTTGGCTGATTTTTATGAAAACAAAAATAATACTACTATTTATGGAAGCAAGTAAATAAAGAAATGAAAAATAGAAGTGCTACAGCCCTGAAAGTGTGTCTACGGCTTATGTGTCTACGATTGGACACCAGAAAAGTTGCTGTCGTTCTACGTAGATTCAGCTGATCTCTTTGCACTTGTTCTCATGTCTTATCCTGAGTGGTTTTCAGTCTGCCAGATTTCATCATCACACTACTAGTTCTTGTTCTTACTTCTCATAAATTCAAATCCATACTAGAGAAGATATTTGTAGTGGTTGTAGGGTGCGCCTAGATTATAAAGCAGCAGCTATCATCAGTCAGGCCAGTACCCGTATAAGATTCATTGAATGGTAGCTGTAGACCCCAAGTTCATAGACGAAGGATAGAACTGCGCCTGCTTAGGATAGCGTTGCCGACCTTCTGCTTCTACATGCTGACGTATACGCTTGGTTGCGCTAGTAGCAGCGTCAGGCATTTGTGCTACTTGTATTTACAGTTACAGCTAGGTCGTCGCATTCGTTCTGTGCTTTTCTGCCATACTCGTAGTTATGGCCAGGCACTGCTCCCTACTATTGCTACTACTGGCACTGCTATCGTAGTACTATGAGCATCAGACTCAGAGGGTCTGGGCTTGTTCGTTATTTCCAAACGTCGTTTCTATCAATTATTATTAACAACTGATTGAAGGGCACTGGTATGGTATTGACTTTAACGTAGGGATAGGCAGGACCAAAACTGTGCTTCTCTTGAATATCTTGTCGAAGTGAGTTTCTCTTTTTTTTCATTGTTCGAGGATGGGCACACCCTTTCATCCTTTGAGACTAAATAGCAGGACGTTATGGAACTATCTAATCAAGCTCACTCTTGTTTTACATAATCGCAGTAGATGTTTCATTTTCGGCCAATAACTAGGGACGTGTAGAAACTAGCCTAGCTTCCAAAATACGTTTAGGACAAGTTTTTACTTCTTTTGATTGTAATTGAGTACAAAGCCGAACCTTTACGACCAGGAGCAGGGCCATACCTTTCTTGATCTAATGGCTTCCGATATAATTCGAAGCAAGTAGCCAGTTGTTCTTATGCGTTTTACTATGAGCATGCCCTTATTTATACAGAGTCTGCCTGTCACTCCATTTTTCTACGTATAAGTACATAGTCATAGTGTTTATCTTGATGCCGTTCGTGCCTTGAGCTTGACCAGCCGCCAGATTATCACTGGTGAAACACAATACAGACACAACAGCAGCTGACCTTTCAAACTGTCAACATGAATGTCGTTGATTAACTACTCTGATTCAACAAGAGCCTCAGTCTTCATGTATGCCACACAGCTCGAGCAACCACCCTCTCTCCCAGATACGAACGCGTGAGGCGTTTTGTGGCTCTACAATTCTGCGAGAGGTTTACTTTGCGATGGTGTTCCGGTGGTATTAGCTCTTCTCTTACTGTGGAGTTTTTCTTGACGATGGAAGGAGTGAGGATATGGCGGATTGAGGTACGAAAGTAGGAGCGTCATTTGCTTGGCATCGAGATGCTCCTAGTGTATGGATATCTGTTATCTTATCAGAGTGTAGTGCTTGAAAGTTTTAAAACAAAGAATCACCAAGACTAATGAGTACGAGGCATCACAAGAATGAGGTGAGAAAAGTGCATAGGAGTGTGACTTTTTGAGTCAATCAATGAGAACGAGATCTCAACCATATTAGCCGGATAGTACTCAGTTGCATCTGACAGCAAGCGGCTCTGTGCTTTTGTATCTGCCCTCACATTCACTTCTCTGCTCGGTGTTGTTTTTGCTGTGTTGTAGACGAAAACAGACCAACTTCTTTCCTTGATTTTTTTCCCAGTGAATTTCTCTTGCTGGTTGTCCCCCACTAATTTGATCAGTCTTGTTGAGTCTATAAATATAATTGCTTATTGTAGTCTTCGCTATGTGGATGAAAATAAAACAGAATCTGAGTCAGAAAGTAAATGCTTTCGATTTCGAGTGTATTTTTATGCCTACTTATACTTGGTAGCCAGAGCGTATTCGTATTCATTGCGTTGCTTTTAAAAGTTCATTTATCTTCTTTCCTCGTGTTCGTCGTGGGCGCAGTCTAATGTATCAGTATGCGTAGATATCATCATTCATCAAGAAAAGACGCATGACACCCAGCCAACTAGTTATCTTCATCTTGTCAACCTTCTCGTTGATCGTTGATTACCAGAGGTTTCACTAGCAAGATCCGACCGTCAAGTTCTTCCACGTCTAAGCTAAATAGCTTGAATCTCCTCTGAGACCGGCGTAGCAGTTCGTCGATTTTCTTTCGTTCTTAAGTTCATAAGTCAGCAGTTCTTCACTGTTCTTAATCTGATTTATAATGGTTCTTTGATAATTTTCTTTTATGCTCGTGCCCGTACATCTTGTTTTTGATTTTAGTATGTTCCTCATAGTGATAGAGATACAGAGCTCGTATACTATTTTTAGTAAGGCTGAAGCTGGTTACTCTCAGGTCCGTAGATAAACGCGCTACTTCTAAATCTGCTCGCTGAAGCAGTGTAGGCATTGTTATACCCCCAGCACGTCATGACCCGTTCTCTCTGATTATGAAGCGCGGTTGTGGACTAGATAGTGCCTGCTAATGGTGCTGCAGGTGCAGCGGCTTTTCTCCCCACAAAGTGTCAACTACAACTAAGTCCAAAAAGCTGATGCTTGCGCTCTTCCGGCTTCATCGAATTCGGGCTCACTAGCTTCAGCCGGACAGAAACATGAGCAGCACTTTTCCGATCTCCTCGAAGTATCTAGATCTACTTCTACTTCTAGTTCTACAGCTTGCTTTGAGACAGTGCGACGTAGTGTGGTAGTGGCTGTGCAGTTCTAATTATAGATCTACTCTCTGTAATAGCATGAGTCGCTGCTATTCGACGTCTCTTCTCCAACAGTCCCACCCTCCCGCATTCTGATATCTGAACTATAGCTTTGCCCTTTCGTCCGGCCGTGGTGGCATCTCCGCACAAGACGTGAAGAAAAAGATAGGACTAGGAGCTGTCGCTGTGCTTGAATCTGATGCAAAATAAACAGCAAGAAGTCAACAGCTTCAGAAGGCATCTGTGAGCCTTAAGGATGGAACGAACTGCAGACAAGCAAAATCAGTTGTATACTGGAAACAACAAGGTCCGAGAACTATTATTGTTGTGCCGGGAGCTGCGCAGGCAGCAGTCGCTGCCCAGCTCTAGCCTGAAGCGTTGTCTATGCGTCCAATAAATGTGGCGTCTTAATGAAAGTAAAAAGTTGATGGCGCGCGTTTGTGAGTTTTGTCTTGATATTGATTGATGACGAGGGATTGTGAATCTGCATCTGTGTACAGCAGCAAGAAGGAGGCTGCCGCTTTCTCTGTCGTGTGAACGTGAAGAAAAAGGAGCTCGAGAGCTAGACGTAGTGCAAGATTGGTTCGCAAATCGAGTTACCCCCAGCGCCTTAGACTCAATTTCTAAAAAGCCTCTTTTCTCCCAAAAGCAAAACAGAATTGAACTCAGCCTCAAGTGAAATAGCAATTGACCCATCCCGCTTCTTCCTCTTAAGAATTGACTAGATCCCTCTGGTTGCGGATGTATCTGCATGGCTACAGCTTCGTGTGACCTCATTGGTATTCTTTTTGTGCAAATTGACTTTCCCTCGATCTGGCAAAGCTACAGTCAATTGATAAAAGAGATGCTTCTTCCTATGGCTTCTGGCGTTCGTGCATTTTTGATCTTGTATATTTGACCTATGGATCAGATGAGGAGCGCCGATCACTTAGTCTTCTAAGTGAAAGTAAATGAAGTGACAGTGAGCTCATCAAAAAACAGCACTAGTGGTCTCCATCTTCTGACTAGATCGAGCTCGAAACTTCTCATAATGCCGAATGATGTCGTTGAAGAACTAAGTCGAAAAGATCCACATCCACGAAGAACAGCGTCGCAGTCAATTAGTCTAAATTTTAAGTAGAGAAATGAAATTGAAGTCTAAAGTTCTGACTCGGACTTCGTCGATCACAATCAAAAAAGATGAATCGCGATGCTGTTTTTGCTGCATCTCTACTTGTACTTCGAAGCTGCTCTCTCCCTCACGCTCCGTCGCGCGAACCTGTGGCACTAGGATGTCTCTATCTCGCTCTCACCCTCACGATCGATTTCTGAGCCTTGGTTCTATTTTGCATTGCACTGGGCTGGTGCTGAGGGTGATTAAGGTCAAAAACACAGGATGATGATCCGCATCCGCGTAATCGATACCCCTATGTTTGAAGTTATCTCCTCGAAATGAAAATCGCCAGCCGAATCCTTCTCTCTATCTCTCGTTCTCTCTTTCTGTTGATAGTATTTGTTAAACCTGGGATGCCAGCTTACTGTAACTGCAAGGCTAAAAAGCTTCATGAATACGCGATTCCTGCCACCGGAAGGGTGTGCAGCGGGGGTCTTTTAGTCTTCCAATTTTGCCGTGTGTTCTTCAACTCGTCGGTGGAGTTGCGGCTGGTAGTGCAGATTCAATGCGATACTTTCCTCGAGAGAGTTTGACTTTCGTTGACGAGGAAATTGTAGTTGGTAGCTCTCATGGATGTGGTCACCATGACGATCGAGTGAAGCGATCGCCTCTTTCTACTCCATCTCTCGAATGATTTTCATGCATTTTCTTTACTGTGGTTTTTTCTTCATCATGAAATTAAGGTAGACTAAAAGATAGACTTGGTCTTAAGCATGTGTTCTTTTTCACCAACTTTGATTTCTTCTACTGCCTAACCGTAATTACTTATACTTTCTACTTACTCTTCAGAAGAAGTAGACGACTCCACGTCCTCGTCCAAAAGAAAATCCAAAAAAAATGCCGGGTCAAAATCCTAAGGTTTTCTTTGACATTGCCATTGGCAATCAAAATGCTGGCCGTATTGTGATGGAACTGCGTACCGACGCCGCACCAAAGACAGCAGAGAACTTTCGCTGCTTATGCACAGGGGAGAAGGGTAAGAAGTTTCTGATTCTGTCAAGAAAATGAAGATGAAGTACAACTAGGACTAAGAAAATTATTATGATTTCTCATCAACAAGCGCTACTTCTTCATCTTTTTCGCCTTTTTGTGTTTGTTTCATCTAATTATATTATAATCTCATTCGCGGCATATTCTTAATTCACGCAAGAACATGATAGTAATAAATGATGATAATTCCCTTGACATTCTTGACAACTCTACTTATATTAGGTGTCGGCAAGAGCGGAAAGCCTTTGCATTACAAAGGGAGTACGTTTCATCGCGTGATCCCCAACTTCATGTGCCAAGGGGGCGATTTCACGGTTGGCAATGGTACTGGTGGTGAATCCATCTACGGCGCAAAGTTCCCTGATGAGAATTTCACTTTGAAGCACACTGGACCTGGGATTTTGTCGATGGCGAACGCAGGTCCGAACACTAACGGATCGCAGTTCTTCTTGTGCACTTAAGGCCTTAGAACAGTTCTTGTTGTTTTGGAATTTTTTGGACTAACACTAAAACTAATGGTTGTTCCTTTTTATCTTGAAGATTGCCTAGTAGGTACTGTTTGGTCCAAAATGTACATTTGCCTCGTAAAGAATCACTGCCTTCTGATACGCACTGATGATGTATTAACGACCCCTACAACGTATACTATGATCGGTAAATAAGATGATTCGAAATTGCAAGAACAATAATTAGCTAAATCAGCTGACACCCGTAATAAATATTGCTGGGTATGATATCAGCACTGTCACCCCTCCATCCCGCTCTAATCTTTTGTGCAAACGACTTGGCTTGACGGCAAGCACACTGTGTTTGGCCAGGTGATTGAGGGGATGGACGTCATCCGCAAGGTCGAACAGGTGGGATCCGATAGCGGAAAAACGTCGAAGCCAGTTGTTGTGGCGGATTGTGGACAGATCTGAGGAAATGACAGGCTTGTTGTTATCGCTAAGGATGTGTGATCTATCGCGGATCAATGACAGATCTAAGGATGAAGTTGGCAACGCATCATCCTGACTTAGACGTGCGGATATAGTGGTGTCCATTAGCTACCAGATCGATGGGATGACATCGCACCACGCCCTGATGCGATGTTGTTGACTACTCATCTACTGGAAAAGTTTATGAAAACTAACGACCTCCCACGTCGTGTAAGAAAACTAATGACAGATCGATGTTTCAGAACCCCTGAAACGCAAGAAGCGCAAGCAAGTAGTGAAAAAGAAGCTGCATTCCCATTCAGCAGGGTGAATCCTTCGAAGCTTTGATTTTTGCTGAAAGTAAACTTACCCTTGTTTGGTATGCTTTTTTACCCTCTGAAGATGGATGATTTTTGAACAATGAATCGGTTTTCAAATTTTCACAGTCGGTTGAAGTCCGCTGCTGGACTTTATCCGATCATCGGGTAAAGCGGGTTTTTTGAACAGGATGTTGAGCGTCGAAGCAACATGAAAATGGTTTTTTGTGGAGCTGAGGTTCAGACTGGCATCCAGAATGGTGCTGAACCCTGGCTTTTGAACCACTGAGGGCGCAACGATGCGCTGTGTCATTCTCTAGTCGTCGCAATATATGCGAGAACTTGCTAGTCTTATTGCTATTCATTGCTATTGCTATCGAGCCACCTTTCACTGTGATGAAGAAACTTCTCTTCTTAGGCGATAATCGTTCTACTTGTTGCACAAGAATTTTCATGTGTAGATACTAGTATAACTGTGCACTACCAGTTGCATACTTCTTCTTTGCTTTTCTTGTGCAGTGTTAGTAGACTCCAAGCAGTCCTCCACCAAGAAAAATGTCGACAACTTGCTTCTGCTTCGAGTTCTTTCTCGGTGCCGGTGTTGGTACGACTGTCGGGGTGTACAAGAGCGAACATTTAATGCCTGTCTATGAACAAATCATTGCGAAAAGCAAGGTAAATTTCAGCATGATTCAATTGACGTGAGCTAAACATGTTTTTTTTGGACTTACTGCCTGAATGGGTAAACTACTACTAATGCTACTACTACCACTATTAATGTGTGTGGTTGATAACATTCTGTCAGCTGATATTTTGACATCACCGAGCTGAAGCTCAAATATTTCAAAACAGTATGCTGCAGTACTATCATCTTTCTAATATGATCATGTGGAGAACGCATTCGCAGTTTTCAACACACACGATACTACCTCCTCATAACAGGAGTACTACGCACTGATGAAGGAAAAAGTGCAGGAATTTCGAGAGTCGCAACAAATTGATGCCGAAAAATATAAGTAGGTGGCATATTCGTATTCGACTTTCGGTTTCGAGTCATGGAAGCCGGCAGATGTTTTGGGGTCATCGACTGGTGTCGGAGGATCGTTCCCTGAGCAGCATTGTTCTTATGAAGGAGATTACAAAGTAAAACCCTCAAATAAGTTGAAATCTTCCCCAGGGGATCTACAGTATAACTACATCTGCTTCTGCACACCCACATCTTCCACTCGTTTTCAAACCGAGAACGATGGATACGAGTAAGTGCCCTAGACGAGGAAGCTGACGCATCTGAAAATTATGAAGCTGAAAGCGCTTCTCCTCTAATTTGTAGCCGAGATAATGGTTGGCGCTAGAAGGGACGATGGTATTTTCACGGTTTCTTTTCCTTGCCGAGTCGGACTGCGACACTGGGGTTTACGGCGCCAGTAGATCCGATCTGCTTGTTTTAGTTTTAATCAATATTGCACTGGGTCGTGGTTGTGGGGAAATTCAGAAGATGAAGATGAAAAGTGCAGGATGATTTCTTTTCTATGAATGTATCGAAATCGATCGTGGTTTTTTTTGCTGAGCTTGTAGTTACACGAATCAAGTATAGATACTTACTTACGTACCTCTCTACAACTATCATCAATAGCCCCTGCGTGGTGTCTCCCACACACCAAACAATACCTCGCGAACAGGTAAGTGAATGAGTGAATGAATGTATAACTTTCTTGCGCCTCCTTGCTTTATGATGACAGAGGGATGTGCTGATAGCACACTCCAGCTGTTGAGAAAAAGAAACTCAGTGAAGAACTGATGGAAGTTCAGTAGGTGAGATCACTCTACTTTTACAACAAGAGCAACGTTTATCTACTTAAGTGGATCGTCTACAACCGTCTGTAATATGCTGAACCCCTGAGTACCTCAAGAACGTGAGTCAGAATGTGTTCAGCAGGAGTTGAAAATCTATCATGTCTCGTGAGGAGACCTGTTCGACGAAGTATGGTGTTCAGACTAGAGCAGCGGATCTATTACTACTTTGAGAGCAATTTCCTCAGCGAATGGGATTTCATGAGTACATGGTAACCTGTCGCATGAGAGTGCGAGTGAGCGAATCTCAGTGCGATAGCGTGAAGATCTTTGCTTTGCGGAGCTCAAGAGTGACCAATGGATCTGATTGCACTGTTTTTATTTGCACACTTTTGGTGTGGTGCTGTAATTTTGCAGTCGATCTTTTGAGTGCGCTGTGGTCTGCACTCTGTTGAGAGCAAAAAGCCGTGGATCTTTTGAGTGCGCTGTGGTCTGCACTCTGTTGAGAGCAAAAAGCCGTGGATCTTTTGAGTGCGCTGTGGTCTGCACTCTGTTGAGAGCAAAAAGCCGTGGATCTCAGACTACTCGGATTTTTACTCTGTAGTTGAGAGCAAATTATCAATGAATGACTCGAGTAGGGTAGCGGCAGTGTATGATCCACTTAATATTTTTGATCTGTCATATATAAGAGCTGTCGGGAAGATCTGTGCTCCTATGAGTGCAAAAATCTTACTTCTGTGAGAGTGCGGCGCGACGATGCTTTTCTCAGTCTTTCTACTACACTTAAGCGCCCGGCAGCTCTCCCTCCACTAGAAGCACTTCCTCCACCAAGGCAAGCCTCTCCAGGCATTCTACTCCTTTTCAGCCTGGTCACAGTGCGTGCTCAGCTAGCGGAGCTGGTAGGCATATCAGGAGTCGGAGCGGAGGAGCCGCGTTGGGAAAAGAATTCGGTAGATGTCGAACCCCGGAAAGGTCGACACGTTTTAAATTTTAATAGCTCTCGGGGATAATCTCAAAAATTTGGCATTTTCGAAATTTTCAAACATGAAACTTGAGCTTGAAGCTTGCTTCGCAACATGAGCGGCCGTCTCGCGTTTGCTTTGGGCCTTCAGCATAGCGCTCTATGCTCGAAGTGCTAAGCCTGAAGCCCTTTGGCGATGTAGATTAATTTTTTGCGCATAAAGTCAAAGACCAAACCTGGATTTGAAAACCAAAAATTTTGACTACCGTGGAGGCAGCCATGGACGGCACGGTTGGCGCGCGCTGGGCGCATATCATGGCGTTGCCCCGCTGCTCCCGTCAGTGTGCCGGGCCGCAGACAAGGGCTACCCGGCGCTGCGCTCCTTCGCGTGGTGGCTTCGTTCTCGCTGCTTGCAATGCTTCGCTGCTGCATGCAGTGCAGCGCCGCTTGGGTGTGTACAGTGCTGCTGTGTGCAGTGCTCTGCTGCAATGTGTGGCGCCGCTGGTGGGTATTGCCGGGCGGGTTAGTAAGGGGGCGCCCGGATTCGTATGCAGCTTGATGCTGCGCACCCAAGGTTCAAAAACCTACTCTGCCGGAGGCTTCAGAAACGGGCGCCCGGAGGGCGCTGCGATTTTGGACTCCCGGTCCCACGGTGGGAGCACGGCAGGCGAAATGTTTCGCAGACGAGGCACTTTGGGGTCGCCCAGCGTGCCCGGCGTGCTAATGTAATTCTGGAGAAGGCATAAACTTTTCTAATATGAATATTAGAGTTGTTAGGGCTTTGATTGTGCTTTCATTTATCGAAAAGTTCAGGAAAAAAGGAGGGATCGTACTCGTCAGACCGCGAGCGCGTCTCACACCGAACTACCCGGCACTTTTTTCAAGCTTGTGCTTGTCATCCAGTTTTTATATGGGCCTACTTCCTTTTCCTCTTCTTCTAATTTTTGCTTGTTTTTTGTAAGCAAAGACAAAAATCCAGCATCAAGAAAGATGTCGCGTTTCTTGAAATCTTGGGCAATGTTGGCCGTCTCGGCAGAGGGCATCAAGATTGAGATGGAGCCTCGTCCGAGTACGGCGGGGGCGGACGAGGCATTCGGGGAAATATTCAGGGAAGAGGAGAGGCTGGCCAACAAGAAGTGCAATGCACTCGACGCCAAGACGTTTACAGCGGCTTGTGGAGAAGGAGCGACGCCCACGGATGCCACGATCGATGCGGCGGCTCTCCAAAAAGCGCGCAAGAAATTACAACAAAATGCGGAACGCCAAAAATTGCTGGAAGGTGAACCAATCGCCGAGAACGCTAACAAGATCAAGGAGATCGTGCGCAACGGGATAGTGGAAGAGGCATGCTGCCGAAAAGAGGTTGTAGCTGCTAAGAGTGGTGGTTGCTGCTAAAAAGAGCAGTACAGCGCTACTAACTTGCTATTCTACTTTCTTGTTGAAAAAAGCAACTACTATTTTGGACTTGGACAGGACGAGGATGTTTCTCGTCGCAGGTGGCTGAAGTACTTATCTACTCTCTGAGGCTCGGCAACATCAGCGGAGCTTCAAGGAGTACATGTTAACTGAAACACTACTTGATCAAAACACTTTCCGCTCAGTCCGTCGCCCATAATCGTTCTAGCACTTATCTTACGCTTAGCACGTTATTAGCTAAACTCCACGTTTTTGTTCCGTTTATTCTTCAACCATCAATTGTTAACGAAGCTCCTTGACTAACAACATCTTCCTCAGGGCCTTTATGCGCTTCATGGAGTTGTCGTGCCAAAGCAGTGGGTTCGACTTTGGACCCATGTTGGAGAGGACGCATCAAGAATGGACGGTAATAAAAGTAAGGGGTTGATTTGTGAAGATGTAGTCGTGGTCCTTCTTTATGAAGGAGCTGCGTAGTTTCATAACGCCTTTGAGTGACTCTTTTGCGCTACAGAAATAATCGATCTTGAGAAGCCTTTTTGAGCTTCATCATGAAATGGTTAAGATGTACTTAATATTTTTTTGCTGGCAGAACCAGAATCTTGAACTACTCTAATATGAAATAAGTGAAAATCCGTGAAGATTTGAATCCGTTAGATTTGAAAAAAACAGTAACGAGAATGATCCAACCCAGTAACTAAGCACACAAAACGCACGATTTGTGCGAAAAACAATCGAAAAGTATTACTGAATACTGTTAGTTCTTCGTGGTATTGATAATTACGGAAGGAAAAGGATGACCTCCCTGAGCATGATCTCAAAAAAGCATTCGCCTGTTCTTGCGGTTCTTTCTCTCCTTGTGGTTGTGAAATGCAATAGAAGCATCTTCTACAAGGTCGGATTGAGTTTTCTCAAAGATAGCTATGCATGCAGACTGTAAGCCGATACGACCACAACAAATAGGCAGCACGACCATGATCGGGGCGTCAGCGAGGCTAGGAAGTATTCCACGCACTCTATCTTCAGTTCTGTTATTCCATCTACTTCCGATGGGGAAGGAGCTCTCCGAGGAATAAAGAAAAGTAAGAGCAGAGACCTGTGTCGTAAAAATGTTTATACCATAATGTCGGAGTAGATGAGGGAGAGGGATTCTCGACGAAATTTTTTCGGTTCTTGACTGCAAAAGAGGATTGTGCGACAGTTCCTAGAGGGATATTAAGCATCGCGATCCACGCATCTCTACATCAGAGCGAGCAATTCTTCAAGTGGCGTCTGTTCTGAGAGAAGTCAACGGATGTTGTCTGTTGTTGTGAGCGGAGGGCAGAAGCCAACGGATGTTCTTGTCTGTTGTTATGAGTGGACTGCAAAAGAGGCTTGTGCGACAGTTCTTAGAGGGATATTAAGCATCGCGATCCATTGTCTGCTGTTATGAGTGGAGAGGAGTCAGTGTCAGCGAACAGTATCTGTTCTCATTACAGTTGAGGGATTACAATTACTCAGGTTGTGCTCGATGTGGAGGTGTCTTTGACCCACATATAATCTGGTTGATTTTGACGCACGCAAAAGTCAGGCAAATGTGAGCACCTGCCTTTTGAGAATTTTCTCTTTCCTCTCGCAGTAAATATTTCAAATATTTCCCTTCTTCTAGTCGTGGATTCCCTAATTGTATCAGTATCCCTTCGACTTTTAACTACATCAAGTCTATGGTCAGAAGGAATTGATCATTTTTTCCGGTTGATACGATTGTCATCACGCACGAGATTTCTCATCGCATAATCTGTTAGTGTTACCAGGAATTGGTTGTAGGAAGTGTACTCGAATCATCTTCAACGACATAAGATATCAACGATCTCGAAATCAACGATCTTCCTCTGCAACCACCTTTGCAGAAGGAGGAGGGGGATTAATGAACTACGACAAGGCCTTCCACCTGGACCACAAGAACTACAAGGCCCTCCACCACGGGCGCTGCAGCATCAAGTTCTTCATCAAGAAGATGGCCTTCAATATGGCAACCTTCCTGCAGCTAGTGCTTTTGGCACAGCTGCTTGTACTCCCCGATTCGGTGTTTGGTGCAACATTGGCGAGTTATGGTCCTACCTTGGTTCCGAGCCGCGATCATGCAGTAGCCCCGTTTGCAGAGAAAGAAAGAGAACCGACTGAAATCTGTCGCTACGCCTATGAGACCTGGGCGGACCAGTACTGTACGAACGACGTGTCGCCGACGTCGACGCAGCAATATCCTATTCTGAGCGCGGATTGCAAGGATACACCCGGAGGCTGCAAAAAATGTTATATGTGGAGAAGGAGTTATTTTGAAACGCTGTACTTGGGGGCAACGTGCGTTAATAAAAACCGCTGCTATTTTTTTGGTCACGAGGATTCGTGTCAAGAGACAGCTTTGCACTTGGAAACACTGAAGGCAGGTTTCACCTCCGTGATCCAAAAGAGCCCCACTGCTGGATACGAAGACGCGAAGCCCGTATACCTGTCGGACGTGACTCGAGCGGACATCTTGGGAACAATGGGGGTCTGTCGTGGACCTGCGTATGCTCGCCGTGTTGTTCCCTTAAAAATATCCGAACAAGCTCCTGGGGAAGGGCCCAAGATCAATTCAGCCCTGCCCTTATGGCTGGACTCTTTAACTAGCCGGTTAGTTGTTTCTCCCTCATATCCTAGGTGATGTATCCCACCAAGCCAAAGATGCTTGAAATATAACTTATTACTTAAGTGGAATATGTTTTTTGACTACACAAGTTTATTACTTACTGAAAAGAACTAATTTGATCTTCGCTTCAAAGCTTATTTGATCCTTTAGAATAAAGAAAAAAAAAATTTTTACGTCCTCGTGCTCCTGTAGATCTAACGTCCTCCAGGTGTTCCTTTTTCTTCTGCTCTCAAACAGTACATCCTTATTGTTAGTGCCACAGGTCCCCCCCGTGGGCCGTCTGTAGGTCTGTGGGTAACCGTCTGCCCTTCTCATCTTAATAACAATAGAAACAATACTAACCACAGTAATAAGAATGAATTATATGAATAATAGCACATTCTTGGTTAGGGATTATCTACCACAACCCATCACAGAATCAGGATAAGTTATCTCTGGGCGGGATAGAGTAAGAAACTACAGCCCCAGTACGACTAATAGTACCCATATGCGTCTATATAATATAGGCAAGAGTCCTACTCCTAGTACTATAGTCCTAGGACTATTTCTAGTTCTACATACTTCTATTCTAATATGCGTCTATCCCGAATATTACAGGAGGTGGGAAAGTAAGAAGCCTGGGACGTGCGGAGAGACAGCTAGTGCGGATAAAACAAAGAACGCACTCAAGGGGCGCGATTCCTCACTAGGCGAGCACTTATATGGGATCAATATGAACACGGGTGATTATAACATCTACGATTTCCTTTATCCGACCGGGAACACTGTGAGCCAAGTGAAGCCGGGAACGCGTGAAAGAGCGGTGGAGCATGCGTCCGACGTCTGCGATCGCAAGGATAACTGTCAAGGATTCTACATGACCAAAGAGCTAGTGGGTGGGTTTTATGGGTATTTTCAGTACTATACGATCGAGCCGCCGACGCCCGCTGACGCAGTGACCGCCGTGCAGCCAGAATCTACAACGAGTGGGGAGGTCGGCGATCCTATGGCCGAGGTCTCGTGCACTGAGGACGAGGACTGGGACCTGTACCTCAAAGCGGTGGGCCCGTTCCAGTGTCCTGAGCCTGCGCGTGAGATCCAGGTAGGCTCCACAGAGAGAAGCTGGGACAGCGGTACAAGACGGTATGGCTGCGGACCCGCCTACCACAATCGCGTCTGCATGGGCGATAAGCCTTATTGCAAAGAGGCGGAGGGCTACTGCGTAGAGTCGCTCGGGGCAGGTGGCGTGGGTGGCGTCTCCGCGGAGGCTGTCACGGATGCTGGAGACTACGGTTTGACGAACGCGACGAAGTACACCCGAGCAGGGTTGTGGGACCGTCAACGGTACCCGGGAAACTGCCGGCCAGATAACAGTTAAGAGTAGGCTAAAGGTGTTCTTGTTACCGTTTGTTTTGCCTCTCCTAAGGGAGAAAGGCAGAACAAGCGGGGGAGAGAAACACCAGCGCCCTGCCTCTAAAACAGATCTAGGCAACCACTCAAAAGAGAAATGTCGGTCCTCGTGTACGGAAAATGCAACAAGTTTCATCCGACTGAAAATAGAGAGGTTGTCGAGCGTCACCCGGCTCCTCCGTACTCTACGGGGGTCCAGACTCCCTGCGAAGGAGATATGCCTGCCTGTTCCAATACTTGCCCCGCGGCGCACAATGGAATCTGCGAGGACGGAGGTCCTGGCTCCACAGGCGTGCCCAAGGACGCGGCGTTAGGTGTCTGGGAACCGTCTTGGAAAGCGACTTTCCACGACCACAAAAACGCCCAAGGCGGAGTCCAATCTGGGTCACTGCGCTACCGCTGCCCGCTCGGAACAGACTGCGCGGACTGTGGTGTCCGCGAAAACGTGTGGCGCAGAATCTTGCACTCCCGTCACGAGAAGGAGGACCCGGACCCGGTGAACTCGCGAGCATCCTTGAACCAAGAGATCCGCAATATTTTCGAACCGTCAGCAGCACTCACGGGTGGCAGTGCTTATCCGTTGGGGGCCGGGCCTCCGGGATATTATGCGCGCGTGCGGATGTGTCGTGGAACTGCAGCTATGAGTGCTCAGTACCCTCACCTGGAAGGACGCTTTCCGGGTGACTGCGTTGAGACATTTGCGACGATGAATGTAAGGCAGCACCTGGGCGGGGGCAGGAAGGGCCTCACCAGCGGCGTAAGACAGACGGGCAGCCTCTGCCGGCTGCAGGATTGTTTGCCAGAACATCCGCGACTGCACGTGTTAAATGTCGGTCTGAAGCCGGATGACTACTATTATTCCCCCGTCTACCAATGGCGACACACCGGAGCCGGCTGGGGCTCCACGGGAACTTCGCAAAGCTTGAAGACGCTTGAAGCCTTAGAATTCGAGAGGAAGCCGGACCACGATGCGGCGAACGCTGTCGACGCGCTGGCGGATGGCATTTACCACGCCTATGGGAACGGCAAGAAGCTGCATGTTCATTTCGACAGCGTCCATGGTTCAGGCAAGACCTGTGACGGTGTCACAAATGGGAACACCGCGCCCGGATTTGCCCAATCTCATTGGGGGAATGGAGCGGACGATGCCTGCGCGCCCTTTTCAATCTACGTCTCCTGCACACGCCCTCGCGCTTCTGGTGAAGTATTTCATCCCGATTTGGCGGGCCCCAAAATGTATCACCAGGTCGCGGCGATTGTGCGGTCGGCGTCCACTGCCCCGGTAGCAACAGCACCACTTGCCATCTACCAGCTTGTGTTCCCCGCGTCACTGTATACCTTCGCAAATGGTTGCCGCACAGAGTCCTCGCTGTCTTTTATGGCTAGAAGTTTTTCACTATCCCATTCGCACGTGGATTATAGTATTATATGGTGAGTTGTGGAGTCCCGCTTGAAGATTTAAAGGGGACGAAAGAACTACGGGGAAAATAATGGGCACTCACAACTCTACCTCTACCAGGCATACTTAGTGAAAAACTGGCGCTTCTACGTCGTGGCTGAATACAGCGGTCGCGCCGCGAATGGCCGAAGGATTTTACAACTTCGTGAAGGCGCAAGTTGGGCCCTGGGGCAACGGGGCACACCAAGTATTGTCCAAAACGACGGTGCTACAGGAAGGACACTTTAATGTTATCATGAAGAGTTGCGAAAATGTGAAAGCGGACCCCAGTTTTCCGTGGCAAGAATTTGCGCTTCAGTTACGGCCTAGTGCAACTGTAATTCATCCTTTGATGAAGCATCTTTTTTGTCTCCCTTTTCGTTTTCTCTAAGGGAAAGACAACACGTCAAAGACCAGGCTTGGAGTTCTCCAGATGAGTATAATTATATATGTTCCAGGGCTTGGGGCTACGGTACCCCCCCTAGCGCAGGGGGGGCACCGTAGCCCCGGACCCCTTTTGGAGGCGTCTGCCGGGGGAGGAAGGCCTCAAAAGGGGGCCAAGTGGCCGCCTCCGCTCCCTTCCAGGTGCTTGGCTGTCCCCTAGAGGCCTCCGACGTAGGTGGAAGGCCTCAAGAGGGGCCCAAGGGGGCCGCCTCCGCTTCCTTCCAGGTGCCTGGCTGTCCTTAAGGCGGCAAAAGGCGAGGGGCTGGACCCTCTGAGCCGTGCAGCCTGTACCCTTCGGGCCCTTGGTCATCGGCTTGCTTGCTCTTGCGACCGTGGCCGCCTTCGGCGGCCTTTTACCCGGGAGACCTCCCGCCGGTGAGGGTCAGCAGAGGCCAGGAGGTCCCTGCGGAACCCGCTGAGAGGCCCAAGGGGAGGCCTGGGCCAAGTTTTGACGCCTTCCACCACTAGAATCCGTGAAAAATCAGCGCGGAAAAGCGCGCGCGCCACCACAGACCAGACCACAATCAAGGGGGGGCGCCGTCCAGCCCTGAGCCATACATAGGAATATGGATTGGCTCTCGGGCACAGCACTTTTGTAAGTAACAAAAGCGCGCCTAGAAGGCCTCTCTTAAAGGCCTCGCTTAAAGGCCTCGCTTAAAGGCCTCTCTTAAAGGCCTCGCTTAAAGGCCTCTCTTAAAGGCCTCGCTTAAAGGNCCCACAGCTCAATAGAGGTCCGCTCCTCATGAGCTCTCACTTCCAGGGCTTTGTGATTTCTGAAGCGTCCGCGACGGTTTGGACTTCCCGACCATTTTTTGTGGCGTGTGTCACGAAAAATGGCCGCTAAGTCCAAACGCCTAGTCCGCGTCAACTTACCTCCCACAGCTCAATAGAGGTCCGCTCCTCATGAGCTCTCACTTCCAGGGCTTTGTGATTTCTGAAGCGTCCGCGACGGTTTGGACTTCCCGACCATTTTTTGTGGCGTGTGTCACGAAAAATGGCCGCTAAGTCCAAACGCCTAGTCCGCGTCAACTTACCTCCCACAGCTCAATAGAGGTCCGCTCCTCATGAGCTCTCACTTCCAGGGCTTTGTGATTTCTGAAGCGTCCGCGACGGTTTGGACTTCCCGACCATTTTTTGTGGCGTGTGTCACGAAAAATGGCCGCTAAGTCCAAACGCCTAGTCCGCGTCAACTTACCTCCCACAGCTCAATAGAGGTCCGCTCCTCATGAGCTCTCACTTCCAGGGCTTTGTGATTTCTGAAGCGTCCGCGACGGTTTGGACTTCGCGACCATTTCTTGTGGCGTGTGTCACAAAAAATGGTCGTTATAGATCCCAACGCCTACGTTACGCCCGGGCCCACTCAAGCCGCCGACAGTTCATTTTGCTTCTGGTGAGGTTATAGCCTTTGTCGGCTCTCTCTGCGCCGCTATTATTCTAGACCGGCGACGCGCTCTGCGTCGCGGTTCAGGTCTAGTACTTATATATAAGTATAAGAAAGGAAGCAGAAGCTTCGTTCTAGTTCTAATACAGGTCGGTCCCTTTTACGACGAGGCGGATGCCCTTACGGTGAAGAGGATTATCGATCAGACGAGCGAGTCAAGCGAAAGACTTTGGTTGCATTAAGGCTTCGCCTAATCCATCTTGTTCGGAGATGCTCCTGGAGTGGTTTTCCAAAGGGGGAAGGCATCTTCTAGGATGTTGCGTCTCACAATAGATGGATGATCATTTTTATGGGGTCCGCACTCTAATTGACGCTGGAGCTTAAGAAAGCGTTACAAGATAAGATTGACGCCGGTGCCCTCGGATGGTTAGGCGGAAATGTTGGTAGGAATGGAAATGAACGCTTTTTGTTCGAAAATAGTAGAGCGGACAGTGGCAGGACGCCCAAAATTGCGATTCTTCCGCTCGACAGCGCCCACGCTACTTACAACCCCAGCGAGGTTGAAGCCTCTTTGAAGACATCGAATTCTAGTACGACGTTTGAGCTTCATTTTGGTTACCTTCAGCTGTATGCGGACCGGCTGCCTTCGCGACTTTGTGCCAAATCAGGTGGGCTCGCAGACGAAACCCTTGGAAAGGTTTTCGCGAAAGCTTTGCACGCGTTTGTCAAAGAAATGACGTTGGCCACCTCGGATGTGAAGTACACGACGACCTCCAATTCAGGAGGAGTCTCCTCCGATGCAAGTCGACGGTTCTCGATTGTGAACACGTATAAGGAGACAAGCTACCACGCGAACGCTGCTGGCTACCTGACGGCTTCTCATTTCATTCTCGATCC
Organism: Amoebophrya sp. A25; assembly: GCA_905178165.1. Lineage (NCBI taxonomy): Eukaryota > Dinophyceae > Syndiniales > Amoebophryaceae > Amoebophrya > Amoebophrya sp. A25. The sequence continues at coordinate 11,674 of CAJINU010000020.1, read as the reverse complement.
AACGGAGGCCTATTGCAATGACTTTCGCCTACAATACCGTAAGGGCCGCATCGTTGGACTGCGCTCCAAGGAGGACGCTGCTCCGATTCAGAAGCTCTTCCAAGACATGTTTGGGCATCCGAATACAGCGATGCGTGAGAGGCTGACGTATCATTTTGATAACTTCTTAACGCTGAACGATGCGGCTGGGAGCTTGTTGTCCTCAGAGCAGAAAACGCAGGTTCTTACGTCTTCCAGTTTCCCGGAAGGCATGTACGACACCCATAGCGCCCAGGCACTCAAGCCCACGGATACAAGGACGGGGGAGCCGGCGTCGGTGAAGATCGTACAAATAGATCCTACGACCACGACGACGAGCACAACTTCAACTAGTACGTTTAAGGCCTCCCTAGTCCATCTCTGTAGACATCCCTCAAGCATATGTTGCGCACCAATTGTAACAAGGGGAAGACTGTCCTCTGACGCATATGCGCGCCAATTGTAACAAGGGGAAGACTGTCCTCTGACGCATAGGTACGCTTGAGAGATTTCCACAGCAGGGATGAAGTGGGGAGAGGTCTAAAACAACGAACACGGACAGTACGACTCTGCGGCCGTCCGTTTCTGTAGTAACGTCAATGAAGTTGGGTTTCCCTGGTCTGTCGATGTTCACGACGAGACAAATAGAGACTTTGATTAAGGCTTGCCATAATCCATCTTCTGAAGGAGGCATCCGGAGTACTTAAAGGCTTTTCAAGGGGAGGAACAGGATGAAAGAGGAACAGGATCATGCATGCTTTTCAGGATGTGTGCCATCTATGACGCCCTTATCATGGCAGTATCCACGCGGAAAATACGCAGGTAGGTTCTGATTTATCGGAACTCGCTCGCACTACAAAAAAAAAAAGCGAGATTAGTTGTATTGTATTGTATTGATCAAGAATAGGTTGAGGAGCTCCTCTAATTTGAAGAGGGAGTCTGCTTCTGCTGTTTTTGTCGACTACTGCTTCTCGATGGCAGGGATCGGTATGTACAAGCAGGATGCTGCAGCCGGTCTTACGATTCCAGCAACTCTCCTCCCGGAAGAGGAAGAATCCATGCGACGCAAGGTCCTCGCGTGTTTGAATAGCTGCGGCTCAACGTGGGGACCTCGAGGGACCTACACGGGTGCTTTATGCGCTGGTGTTTCACGATCCTCGTGTCAGAAAGTGAGCCTGGATTGCCCAGTTGCAAGGGTGCGGTCGAGGAAGAGGTCCTTGTTAGATACACGAGGAGAAGAACAAGCTATCGGTTTCGGCTTCGAGGAGGAGAGTTATTCGTCGCCAGATGTTGTGGAGGAAGGTACCTTTGTACGTGACATCAAACCCTAAACCCTAAATGAACCTGAGGAATGAGGGCGACACGGGGTAAGGGCGGGTACTCTATGTTGTGTCTTCTATGTTCTATTGACCAACAAGAACACATTATAAAGATCATTGATAAAGGGGTCACAACTTTATACCACTATAATAAGTAGTGCATACTATTATTTATATTGATTAAATATAATGCTGTACAGCAACTATAATAGGTTGCCAATCACAACTTCCGATCTCAACATAAGTAGTAGGTGCAAAATAGTACTTAATCTTAATAGAAGCCGTGCTGGTTCCAATTGCAAGCTTTTCTAACTCTTCAGGAGCAACTTTTCCTTTGAGTCGGGAATTACAATTAACGACCTCGTCTGGTACAAGTTCTTCTTCATCTGGTTCTGGGCAGGCGACGTATCAGATTCAAGCTGTGTATCCGGTTCCCACTGCTACCACAAGCCAAGCGATTGCCTCTTTGGTAAGCGATACCATGACTACGCGAGCGACGGCAACTGGAGTGGCAGTCGCGCAGTCTGTGAATTCTGCCCTTACTGCTCAATATGTAGCCGACTCCGCCGCGAACGTGGGAGGTGCTTCTGCTGGGGTGCTTCGGCTGATAATGTCACCAGTTGTCACTCTCGAAGAGGCGAGAGTCGAAGACACACCAGAAGGCGTGACCAATCTTGACGACTTCCTGAGGATCACGACTACTTATGACTAGGATCTTGACCTCTCATCATCTCATGATCATAGATATGCGAGATTATAGCACTGCTTTTACTTCTTCACGACGATTCTTGACTTAGTAGACTTACTCGAAAACGGAAAATAACCGAGTTACTGACTGAAAGAAGGGAGATAGCTTTGACAGGGCTACTCTTCCTTGTTCAGTGAACATCTCGCTTATTTTCAGTTTTTCGAATACATAACCAGATAGCATAAGCATTTACCTCTTGGCTTAGAGTTACTTTCCACCCCCAAGGAAGAGTACATAGGTGGAAAGAGAAAGACGGCAAGACATTACCAGATTGCATCCTTCACTCCATTCGTGACTTTCTCTCCGATAGGAAAGACGTCAAGGATGATTTGAAGATTGTGAAATAAACCGCGCAAGAACCATTGCGGCGTGCGAAGTAGAAGGGAATGTAAACATATTTAGATTGCCTTCCTCCTCCTCTAAGCTACCAGAGCTCCGTTTGTTACTATCAATCCTCCTCCGTCTGAATCTGAAGATTCGGGGGACGATGGCGACGCAAATATGGTCATGCTCATCGGCATTATTGCAGGTGGTGTTGCGTTTCTGGGCTTAGTGGTTGCAGGCATTGCTGCCTACCTCCAAGCGAAGAAAACGAGTCCTTCTACAACGAGGAAACCTGCTACTACTGCGTCTCCTGCAAGAACTTCTGGTGGAAGAGGCGGCGAGAAACTTGGCGATAATTCACTGGAAATTGGCGGTAATTTTGCTGAGCAGGAGGTGAAACAACTAGAAGATCGGGAGCATATTAAGAGCCGCGTATCTGTCGCAACAGGTGCGAGGAAAGGGCCGCTGCAACATGCTGTGCAGGAGGTGAAACAACTAGAAGATCGGGAGCAAAAGAGCCGCGTATCTGTCGCAACAGGTGCGAGGAAAGAGCCGCTGCAACATGCTGAGCAGGAGGTGAAACAACTAGAAGATCGGGAGCAAAAGAGCCGCGTATCTGTCGCAACAGGTGCGAGGGAAGAGCCGCTGCAACATGCTGAGCAAGAGTTGAAACAACTAGAAGATCGGGAGCAAAAGAGCCGCGTATCTGTCGCAACAGGTGCGAGGAAAGGGCCGCTGCAACAGAGTGCTGCAACCCCACGCAAACACTCCGTCCCTGCAACTGCACGAAAAGGAAAAAGTGCTGTCCCTGCTGGAAAGGGAGGTATTGATAGTCGTGCTTCTCTCTCTCTAAGAAAACGACCAGTCATTTGTTATATGAGTAAGTAAAAGCTAACCTTTCTTGCTTCACGTTGCTATTATGAGTAATCTATCTGTGTGGCTCCTGTGCCCGCGATTAACCGTGGTCGAGCTGAGTTGACGAATTTTGTCTGTGTCTTAGCTGTGTGTTAGTCTAGTGCTGTGGAGGCGAGAATTATTTAGAAGCGTATGGAGTTTTTTTAGTGTGTGCTGTGATAATTATGGCTTATAGCATGCATGGGGTGCATGGAGTAGCATGGAGTGCGGACCCATATAAGGGACGCAAGGAGCGCCCTCTTTAGCCCCATGCAGCTCCATGCGATCCATGCACTCCATGCCATGCGAGCGGGCACACATTGGAGGCTACTCTGTTATACATAGGCGCCTCCGCTCTTTCATAACTTCTTTTCACCGTACTACCCTTCATCTTTCATCTTTCATGACTTCTTTACACCGTACTACCCTTCATCTTTCATAACTTCCTCTCACCGTACTACCCTTGTCTCATAACTTCTTTGCACCGTACTACCTCAGGCGTTCTCGGTCGAAACAAACAGCAGGACAATCTTGGCGAGTCGCGGAAGGAGTCCTCGCGGATGAAGAGTCGTGCTACAGGTAATAATGATATCACGAGTTAAGGAATAGGTGTTAAATACTTGTTGATATCTTCAGTTCTCTCAGACTCAGGCTCGGGTGATAATGATATCTTAGCCTCCTGCTCAACACTACGATGTTGCTGTGATCGAATAGAAATTTTTACTTCTTCATGTTTGGAGGTTTCTTTTTTATGTTCTTGCCTAGGTAGGTACCGCGACAGCACTAAATCAGTCACAGGATAGAAGTAGATGTCTAAAGTCCCAGACAGGATCAGAGGATCATAAAAAATGAAATCTTCATCATCATAAAAAATAACAAATTATCATCATCAAAGGCCCGCCCCGTGAACAAGAAGAACCGCAGGCCCAGGCGGGACGAGTGGAACCACGACGAACTGGAAGCGCGAAGGCCTCTCGCACAGACGTTGTTGAACGGGACGGATCATGGACCGAACCAGTTGTAGCTGCAGAGCATCCTGTATCTGGTGGAGGTCCTGTTAGTACCAAACGGAACGGATCGAAACGGGCTGTGAAATTAAGTCTTGTTTTTACATCGTTTAGTGAAGATTTTGGATTCTGTTACAATTCATCTCCTGTAAGATACTGAGACACATTGGATCTCGCATGTGTATACTGGTAAGGGAACACGGTGACCACGGTAGCGCATAGGTAAAAATTTTGAATTGGGCACCGTGTGACGAGGAGGCAGTTGCCCTCACCAGATTTTGGATTCTGTCACAATTCATCTCCTGTAGGAGAAAGATACGTATTGTTCTTTTCTGTCTTAAAAAGAGAAAGAGTACTGATACATATTGTTCTTTTCTGTCTTAAAAAGAAGAGAACAAAGAGTTTCTTGAATTCTAAGGCAAATTAAGTCTTGTTACAAGATTTAGTGAAGATTTTGGCTTGTTCAACTTCAATAATTTTGCTTCCTCTACTTGTCGACGTCCACAGTTCATTATCTCTGTGAGCAGCTCTAATAGAAAGCATCAAGATGAAAGGGATGCCACTTCTGGCATCTTTATCTCCCTCACAGGCTCCAGCACGAGAAGACAAGAAGGATCGTGAAGAGGGCGCTCTTGAAACTTCTGCACAAGAAGGGGTGGCGGACCTGGATGAAGAACAGCGCGTGGGGGTGGAAGTGCAGAGTGTGGAGGTAGTGGTCGAACAACAAGAACAATAAATGTTACAGCAGAGCTGGAAACTGGCCGCCGCACAGGTACTGGTGTGAATGTGATAGAGTAAGTACATACATTTAAATAAGATACAACAAGTTGTTAAAAAAGTACTTCTGTGCTGGTAACCGGTAAATATTTTTTCCCTCGAGAGAAGTGGTCCATTTTTCCCTCCAATTAATAAAGTACTGTGGTAGCAAGAAGTATGAGATGACCAAAGCCTAGCGATGAAAGTGTAGTGGAGTGTTGGCGTACTGGACAAAAGTAGAGTCCTGCTCGACATTCATTATCTCCTTCAGGCACAAATCTAGCAGAGGAGAGGAATGAGTAGGAGATGAACGGAGCTAAAGCACTATGAAATTCGTCAAATGCTGTGAAATAAAAATTAAGGGCTTCCGAATTACATCCCTCGCTACCGTCCTTGGCTCCTTTTCAAGGGGGAAATAGGTCAAGGATGTTCTGCGGAATGCAATTCGGCAACCTCTAAATCTGAAACAAGGAGTCTAGCTCGAGCTCTAGCAATGCAGATCAGGAGAAAAGCAAGGCCTGGGAGAAGGAAGTCCACGGTATCTGGCGATCATGATATGTGGTGATCAGGATCTCGATGTCATGCGAGGACTCTCGATGGAAGTAGGGGCTCTCGATGGAAGTAGGAGACTCCGACTAGTACGCTTTTCTGTTTCATTCAGACACTTGTTTTCTTACATAATACAAGATCAAGAGGTACAAAATGGGCAATTATATCATGAAATATCAAAAATGATCAAGAGGTACAAAAACAAAATAGGCAATTATATCGTGAAATATGAAATAAAAAGTTGCCATGGTTTATATAGATTTGTTATTATTTTCAAGAAAAGGATCAGGGAAATCTTAGGCACGCTGCCGAATAGATTCGAATCAGCATCATAAGGACAACAAGGAATTTTGCGACTCTTTGTTCTCTCGTCTGTAAGGACGCCAGCTATGGCTTTCCAACTAGTAGTAGAAAAAAACGCATGGATATCAACTTCAACGTCATTACGAAGGCACATAAAGAACAAGGACGTCTGGAGGAGATGATTCTTATCCTCTTTTCAAAAAAATATTTAGCTTATGACTTCTAGGAAAAAAAACACCTACAACTACGGCATAATTCACAAAATTGAAGATCATGATTATATAGACATATTCATATTGATGTCAGATGTCTGGCGAAGAACTACGCTTGATGCTTAGGGTTATTTATGTCAACATCAAGTCGATTAGGAGCTTTCCTTGATACTAACTATGCTAATGAAATAACGCTGTTGACGGGCGGTGATGAAATGAGTTTGCTTTATGCTACTAGAGCGTTGCAACTTGTGAATCACCGTGGCGACGCGCAGCAGGCGCAATTTTCGTTTGTTTCCTCTTGGTTTTTCACCTTACTTGTTACAGTGAGTGCCACTCAGTGGTAGGTCTTTATTTAGGTGAGTGCAAAGAAAGGAGAAAACTGTTGTTTTTATTTCTCACAGAGCAAGAGGTCGTGCAATTTTATCAATTGGGGAAAGAGGTTGAAGGATGTATTCTAGGAAAATGCTGTAGCGAAATCTTATGTGTTCTAGAATCCTTACATTTTGTGCAGAATAAGGAGACGCGTCGCGAAGTGTAGGAGTAGGTCATGGTATGTATGAGAATGAAGAAGATTTGTGTGGATGTAGTCTGGTAAGAGAAGAACGAATGCAACGATCGAAGCGCAGCCTCGCAGTAGATTCGTTCATGGGTAAAAATGGAAACCCCGCAGCTTTTCCCGAACTATGGCATGCGATGCCTTCTTGTTCGAGGATGACGATTTTACTAGAAGCCGCACTTCCGAGTAAGTGCATGTGTAACAAAGGCATAGGCTAGGCTCTCCTAGACCACATAACGTCTATCAGTATCATAGACAACGTAGCATCTACTATCCAATGCGCCTCGGCGCCTTGATATGTGCGGCGAACTGTGACGCATCTTCGTTGACGATCGCACTCTTCTTTAAGGCCGTGCCGTAGTCCCTTGGGTCGATATAAGGGTGGAGAACTATCCCGCATCCTCTCATATCTCCTTCTCCCTGTGGTCCTCCATCTGAGCCGGCTTCCGAACCCGGTGGCATCGCATAGTTGACTTGACGACTGCTGACGATCGCACTCTTCTTTAAGGCCGTGCCGTAGTCCCTTGGGACTACTTTGTTTGAAGCATAGTCGTGAATGCTCACCTCCTTGAGGCGAGCCAGCTCCTATTCTATCCTACTTTATTTGAAGCAAGTTAGGTTTCTTTTGGTGCAGGTCGCAGGGAACAAGCGTCGGAAGTATTGTTCTCTTAAGATTTAGCTCGGGTACTACTGGAAAAGGCCAAGCTTTCTAGGGCGGGTTCTTGTACAAACTAGAAAGCTGCCGCGAAGGCGGGCTCTTTGGGGCGGGTTTTTGTACAATCCAAAGACCTTTGGCTCCGTCTCGCACGGTTTTCATGCGAGGCATTTTGATTCACGATTATATGCGAGTTGGGATGTTGTTGCGTGGGGGGAAAGCAATTCCTGCGTGTGTCCAGGCAGCAACTTGTCTTCTGGTATCATGCCGGAGAATTATAGCGAAGGAGCCTTTTATAGCCTTATAGCCTTTATACCCTGTATAGCCTTTCACGAAAATAACCTCTTGGAAGTAGTTGTACAAGTACACTCATCTTCTGCAGAGGGTGACGAGGGCAGCTTGCGGAACAACAGGAGAAAAGACAACACATCTTCAACAGTTCGGCCACCAGTAAAAGCATTGGATAAAAAGCCTTCCCATCTGAAACTCATCGAGACAGTAGGTGTGCCACGACTCGTGGATGAAAAGCACCACTAAAACCAGAACTACTCGAGCAGTACCACTCAACCGACCTGGACTCAACAAGCGAAATTCATTTCTTCACTTGAACTACTCAGCCAGAATCTACTCAGCAGAATCTACTCAGCAGAATCTACCGAACCAGAACTACTCGAGCAGAATCTACTCAATCAGAACTACTTAACTCTATTCATTTCTTCACTTGTCCAAGTGAAGAAATGAATAGCTGGCAGTTGGGATGCAGATTTTGTTGCTCACCCAAATCTACAGGAACAGAACTAAATCTCCTACATGTAGAGGGAGCTACCGGCCAGAAAGCTCGCGGTGGACGAGCTAAAGGAACATTCTGCCGATCCGGCGCTCAAAGCGCAGGGCTGCAGCAGGAACCCATCTAATCCTATCTAGAGAACGCATGCCGCGCAGCACGATGGAAACGCAGCCTGAGGTAGTCTCTCGGGTCCTCTTCGCGCTGCGTACTCTTCACACACTTGTAATGAGGATTGAGTGCAATGAAGATAATGCTCCGGGGGGATTGAGTGCAATGAGATCTGCGTCCACTACTCAGGAGGTGATGAACAACATGTGAGTTGAGGGAGGTCGTGACGGTCCAGGACGGTGATCTGTTGTTGTGTATGTTGAAGTGCTTGCTGAAGTCCAAGATCAGAGCTATCATTTTTTTCGGATTTTTAGTTGTGAAGAAGTTTGAAAATGAGACGAGGTAGAGATTTGGTTTTGTATTTTTTACGCAAGTACTACCGCCGATCTTACCTCAGGTAGCTCCTCTACAAGACGCTGCTCAACCTGTACATCCACTTCAGGAACAGGGTTAGTAATGAAGCACGCAATTATTATTTTTTTCCAACCAAACAAGGGCAACATCTATGCCTATGATAAAGATTTAGTTTCTCGAGACAAGAAGATTCATGGTTGCGATGTCTGGTTCATCTTGTGTCACTTGTCTTGAGGGTGTCTCGCAAACCGCTTGGAAGCTCTTGGCGGGGGTCTTGCGAACACCATTTTCCACACAAGTAGATGAGCAAGAGCCTCCTGATGATCCGAACTTCGATTGGGGGCCGAATATAATTGGTGCCTCGGTTCCCAAGTTGAAGGGCCCCAATCCAGACAATGCCAGTGTACGACTATCTTCATCTTCGACGCTTCTAGAAGAAGAAGTGTTGAAAAGTGTGGTAGGAGGAGCGGACAGTAATATCAATGCAGTGAATATGTTGGAGCGACGGTGTCTGGAGTACATCTACGCACGTCGTCGCAAGCGTCGGAAGGTGGGTAATTCACAAGATGAGGATGATCTTGTTGAAAGAAACAACTTCATCTACCCCGACCACGGGGGGAAAGAGGAGGACCAGCAGGCACACCAACTCCCACAAGACATGGCCATTGTGAAGAATATTCTGTTAAGGCTGTACCTAACACATCTTTGGCCGCATGCTTGAAACGTATGGAGGGGTATCTCAAGTGAATACTCCCTCGTACTTTTGTTCAAGGGTGCACTTGAAAGATGAATTGCGGACAGCTCTAATTCTGTTTGAGTTACCTTGTAGTTGTACGTCTTCCTCCACACACAACGCGTCTTCTACGTTCTTAGAGGGGGACAGGGACTATGAGGAAGAGGATGCAACAAGGTCAGCACCATGCTGGGAATGGATCGACTCGTATTATCTGAAATGGGAAATTGAGGAGATCGAAGACTATCTCATCGACTTGATGAAAGATAACACTGAAGAAACTCAGGATGCACTCCGCACACTCCTGGATTTATGATCATGTGTTTTATTTTCTCTGTCAGAATACCAGAACCATTCAATAGATAGAATCGCCTGCAGATTGTTCCGAAGTGGAAACTTTTTACTAAATAGATAAAGTTCATAGATTCGCCTGCAGACCCTCCCGAAGCGGGATTTTCAGGAAGGGCCGACGGAGAACGATTGGTATAACGTGGACGATCCGGTTGTGATTAAACAGCGAGGCGTTCGCCTCCTCATATCAGACTGTCTGTCACTTGAACAACGAATCACCCAATACGTTCTATCGCCTTCGGAGTCAAGTAGTTTGTTTATGTTGGGTTGTAGTCTGTTTGTGGTTTGCTTCCATTTGTTGTAGTAGATTGATGCATGTGGGTGCATCGAGTTGAGTAGTTTTACGAAGAGAGAAGTAAAACAAGTGGCTCTATCTTCTATTAGAAGGACTTCGTTCTAGATGTAGTTATACATAAGTAGACAAAAAATGTATAAATGTCGACAACAAGAAGAAGTGCTCTTGAGTAGGGTTTCTTCTTATACTTGCGATCGAGCGTAACGGATTGGAACGGGAGCTCTACCTGAAGAACGTGATGACCGAGTGGGATGCCACTTCACAGACACAATTACTCGCATGGCATCGAGACCTGTGTGATGCTGTGTGGTCGAAGATAACGAAAAGACGTTTTGTGGTCGGAGATAATGATAAGAATCTTGCGAAATTCCACGAGTTGCTGTTCTCCAGGTATGTTTTCTTCAGCACTGGAAGACATACGACGCTGAAAGACATACTGGCCTCAATAGTAGATGAAGTGCAGTTCTTGCTACCGCACATGAAAGGGATCGACACGCAGTTTCGTGAGTACCTGCTGGAGCTCTGGGTACACCTTACCGGAGAAAACTTCGTCGAAGATAATGTTGAAATAAGGAGGAGCTTTTTTCCTGGTGTAGCCGGTTGTACTTACCGCAAGAAAGCGACGCAAAGGCATGCAATCGCAGAAGAGCTCTTCGGAATAGCAGAGTTTATCAGGAATTTTTATAGTAGTAGTTCTATTGCTTCTACAAGAACTGCTTCGGCTACTTCTAACAGGAGCAGCATTTCTTCTATATTTAATATTACTGAAGCACTTCCAAAAACATCAACACTTGTCGAGAAGATGAAGGGGTGTTACGATTCGCTGGGGGACCAGCCGCGAGTGTCGGCGCTGATCTCCACTGTAGACCAAAAGCTTTCGCTAGCAAAGCAACGCGGAGACTCGCTGGAAGTCCGCAAAAAGTTTTTCCAGCAGCTAGTCTTGAAGTACCATCCAGACAAGAACCAAGAATACCCTGAAAATGTTTCAAAAAAAGTGTTTCAACACCTGCAGAATATAAAAGAAATCTTCCTTAGACCAGACTGATTGTGATTGTAGTTAGGACCAAGGGGAGAGGTCCCACGACCCATTCTTTCTTGTTTTCATGGTTTTCAATGTCGTGGAGGATGGCGAAGATAGGGGAGAAAGTTCCGAAGCTGTGAATTGGAGAGAGATGTCGTGGAAAATATTCATACTTCTTTTTCTGGTTCTTGACATGTTGTTCGGCCCCAAACCACTTGCAATGCATGAGATATAATCGCGAGTGCAAATACTTTTCCAAACTAGGTAGATGAGAACAAGCAGAATTATGAAATTTTATTTCATGTACTAATATTTTTTTTGAATTTTTGTTTTGAAGAGAATGGTTTTCGGATTTCCTTCTTTATGCACTGGAGGAGCTTGCGGGGGAAGTGATTATACTAACTGGTGAGTTAACTTAGGTGAGAGAAAAGATACGCTCTCTGGAAGGTTCCTGGACGACAGTCGACAAAAAATGTCGGCTGAGGGACCAACTAGTTAGAGCCCCCCCAGCGGTTGCGTTTCACGTTTTAACTCCTACCCTAACTCGGATTAAACTCCTGGCACATGCTCGGGCTCGTTTCTGCTGTTAAGGGGGTCAGCTTTTAAGCCTAAAAAGAACCAGCCTGGTCGTATTTTTTGGCGCCTGAAAACGCAGAAAAAAAGAAGGCGCTTCGGGGTCTT